>CAUYSK010109366.1:0-24734 GCA_963575035.1 Avahi laniger | reverse complement strand
CCTCCCTCCCTCCCTTCCTTCCTTCCTTCCTTCCTTCCTTCCTTCCTTCCTTCCTTCCTTCCTTCCTTCCTTCCTTCCTTCCTTCCTTCCTTCCTTCCTCCCTTTCTTCTAAAGGAAAGAAGGAGCCAGCCACAAGGATGCTGGGGAACAAGTGTTCCCTACAGAGGAAACAGCACCTGCAGCCTCCCCGCTGCAGGGCGGCCTCCCCAGTGGCCCCCCAGGGCCGGGCTGTCTTAGACAGCAGCCGCATCATGCTGGGTCCCTTCCCTGTGTGGATTCCCTTCTCAGTCCATAGGTACCACTGCCCAGTCTGCATTTCCGTACTGCTGGCCTCTGGCATCGTCGGAGTGGCATTTAAAATCCCCATGCCCCTTTGCAGACCAAGTGAATCGAGATGGGGTGGGGCCCAGGGTGGGGCTGACATGGAATGTTCCAGATATGCTGAGGAAGCCAACATGGCGGCTTCCCAGCACGCATGTGAGGGGGAGAGTGGTGAGAGGAAGGCTGCAAGGTAGCAGGGGCCGGGTCCGCAGGGCTTGGTGGCTCCTGGTCATGTCCTGGGGTTTTTGTTCTGATGAGATGAGAAACTGCAGGAGCGTGCAAAGGGGTGTCATGATCCAGTTTTTATTTTTAAGAAAGCCCCCAGCTGCCGCATGAAAAATGGATTGGACAGAGGCTGCCGCAGCCATCCAGGTGAGCGCTGTGAGCAGCTGTGCCCACGGGCATGACGGCGCCGAGTGGGCAGAACTGAGATGTGTTTTATAGAGCTAAGACACAGAAAATGAATGAATGAATCAACCCCTGAGATGGGAGCTGGGAAATCCGGGCTCTAGCCCTATCCTGCCACTGAGTTTCAGTGTGACCCTGGGCAAATCCCTTCCCCTCTCTGGGCCTCAGTTTCCCCACCTATGAAGTGAGGCTGAAGGACGCTGGGACAGCTGAGGCCAAGGTCTCCTGCAGCAGGGACAGCCAGCCTTGAGATCGTGAGCCCCTGACACTCTCGGGGGCGGGGACCGTGATCCAGTTACTAATCCAGGCGGGCCCGGCTGGTCCAAGGGCAGCTGCAGAAACCTGGGGCTGATGCGGTGACTCACGCGTGGTCCCTCTGCTGTCAGCAGAAACTGGGACAGCCAGGGGCCTGAGACTCACCCGCAGGCTGGGAAAGGCTGGCAGGGTGCCTTCACGCAGCTGGGGGAAGGCAGCAGGCTGCCAGCACTGGGCTTCCTGGGCCCCTCTGGGGACTGATATTTCAGCCACTGCAGCCACCACACCTTGCCGCTCAGCCCGGGCTCGGCACCAGGCTGTGCCCGACCTCGGTGGGCCACGAGGAGGCTCTGGCAGCAGAACAGGACCCCCTGTGTGCCCACTCAATCATCTCTCTGCCAGGCGCTGGGTAAAGTATACATTACTATCCCCATTTTATTGATGAGGAAACTGAGGCACAGAAAGTTGTGGGGTGGCAGTGCCAGTAGTCCTGCTGGGTTTGACGAGTTCTTCCCATTGTTTTGTTCTGCCTCCCAAGAACGAGGCAGAAGGGTGTGAAAGAGAAAGGAAGGGAGGCTAAATATGTTTTAATAAATATAGAAACCCACACCCTCATGTTTTACCAGGGACTTTCAGACAAAAGCCTCTTCTTTCTGCAGCCTAAGTATAGCCTTTTCGCAACATGGAGAAGCCACTTGGCCATTGTTCACAGCTCTTTTACTGCTCGTTTATTTATTCTCAATTGCAGCAAATATTTACCAAGAGCTTTCTACGTGCCGGGGACTATGGGAGACTCTGAGGAGGGGGACGGAATGATTAACAAAAAGTGACTTAGTATCTGAATTCACTGGCTTATATGGTATAGAGAGCGAGACAGATATTAACCAAAAAAGTTTGGAAACTCCACAGTCATTTTCTAACTGTGCTTTGAGTAAGTTCCTTCCTTCTCGGAGTTTCAGTTTCCTCCTCATAAAATGCGATGGCTGGAGTTCTTCCCTCACGAGGTTGTGGTAAGGAGCAGACGAGATATTAACTGACCCCAGTATGTGCTTATTAAACGTTAATTGTCGCTGTGATCAATGCTGTATGTAACTTAACCTCGGTAGCCTGGCCGTTGACGGCTGCGTTAGCACCACGCGCTGGAAGCAGGTGCCGAGATTGGATTAGACGAGCAAGAGATTTATTGCAAGAGGGAGCAGGAGAGGGCAGGGGGCCTCCTGACCTTGACCGTGCCGTCTGGCATCCAGGAAAGGAGAGGGGAAGGAAGGCAGAAGGGGCAACAAGAGCTTGGGCTGCGGCACAGTTCTAAGAAAGGTTCGGCCATGCCGACGGGCAGTGCTGCAGCCGAAGTCCCTCGCTGGAAGAGTCCGCACCCCTCCAGAGTGGGCCTGCCTTGGCACCCCTGCCGTGCTCGTGTTGGCTGAGAGCAGCCCACAGGAAGTGTGGGCTCAGGGCAGACACGGCGGCGGCGCGTCCCGACGGGCACCAGCTGGAGCCGTCATTCAGCCGGGCCCCCCCAACAGGAGATCTGAGCGGGGCCTGTTCTCGGCTGCCACAGTGACCAGACTCGGCCCTGGGGCCGGAGAGTCCCCAAACTGCACAGCCCTTGGAAGCCAGTTCGTGCAGCGTTCTGTGCCCTCCACGTGAGGAAGTGACCGGCCAGGGGATCCGTGGGGAGAGTGCCTGGCCAACAGCGAACGACACATGCCTGGGACCAGTTTTAGATTGTGCCAGGTGGAAAACATGACGGGATCCGTTTGGACCAGACGCTGCTGACTTCAGGAATGGGGACGTGGAAACTGCACTTGCAACAGTAAGGGACATCCACATGGCACGAAGCGGACAGCTGCCCAGAGCCTTTGCTGTTCTGGGGAAACGGACTTTGGCCAGGGGCCCCGGCACCATGCCAGAAAGGGCGCAGGGGTCCTGGGACACCGCCCCCGGTTGGAAGTTTCTGTGGAATCTTCCTGGTTCAGTGTGGAAGGGGCTTTCTCACACGTCCAGGACAGCCCTCTTGTTGCACAGACGGGGAGAGTGAGACCCGAAAGGAGACCAGAGCTGCACAAAGTCCCCTAAGAGTCGCCAGACGAACTGAGTCTCGCTCCTCGGGCAGAGCTGAGTCCTCTGGGGGCGACCCTGACAGCATTCACCTAGGTCTGCCACGGGGACATGGGGAGGAGGGCAAAGAAGGGACAGATGCCCAGAGAGGGGACAGGGAGCCCAGAAAAGGACGCTGGGGTCAGAGTGGGGCACGAGAGCTTAGAAGAGAGGGAGGGTCCGGGTGTGGGGGGTGCAGAGACAGGAGCCCTCACAGAGGGTCAGGGGCGCAGAGACGTGTGTCCAAGGGCTGAGCTCGGGCTCTGAGGGCTTGCGGGGGTCCGGGGGCAGCCCGTGCAGGCCCCCACCTTGTTCCCCTGCTCCCCCAGCACCTGCGCAGTCCACCGAAGCGGAGGGACTGACACTGCGGGCATTAGTCAGCTCGTGGTGCTAAAAACGGCTCAGTGGCACTTGTGAGGAACGTCTCTTCCAGCTTCGAGCACCGAGGGGCAGCCACCTCCCCCTGCACCACTGGGCGGGGAGAGTGGAATCAGGCACGGGGCGGGGGGGCCCAGAAGGCAGGACCCCAGCCCCATGAGACCCCGACCCCCACCTTGTTATTATCACAACAGCGATAAGGACTGCAGCACCATTAGTAGCCATGCTGGTGATGTCACTACTCTTGCCCCGGGCCCAGGCGGGCGAGGAGGACTCTGATCCGCCCCTGCCTGGCATCGTTCACACCCAGATGTCCCATCTCTTGGGCCACACATAGGGCCCGGCAAGCGAGGGCTGCTCAGGGGAGCGACCCACATGCGGGCGTGAGGGCCCCGCGTCGGCCGCCACCTCCGCTTCACAGAGGGGCACCCTGAGACGCACAGAGGGCAGCGACGGTCCAGTGTTGTGCGGCAAGTTGCCCAGGTCTCCCGTGCCCAGGCCACAGGTGACTCCGGGAAACTCACTGGTGCTTAAAGAGCCGGGCTCCCTGCAAAAGTGTGACCGATGATGGTGAACGGTCATTGGTGCCGACTGCCGGGCACACGTGAAGACTCACGTAATCCCCAGCGATTCTGCAAGGCAGCCGTTTTTGAATCCCGTCTTCCACAGGAAGAAATTTAAATGAGGTATCCAAGGCCACAGAGCTGGAAACTGGTTGAACCGGAGGCTGGGCCCAGGCGGGTGGCCTTCAGTGCACAGGCCGTGACGCACCAGGCCGCCCTGCCTCTTGTTAACAGCAAAGACAAAACTCGGGTGACGGTGATCGTTTACTTGACGAGGCCTGGTGGACCCTGCTCTGAGGACCCTTTTCCAGCAATGTCCCCAGGGGGACTGAACAAGAGATGGCTGCACTGGTGTCTGTCCAGGGCTCAGGCCGTCTCAGAGCCCCTGAGCACTCCGCCCCACACGGCCTTAGCCTCATTCCCAAGTGGGCCAGTGTGCCCACCTTCCCCAGGCTGTCGTGTGGATCCCTCCCTCCCTTGCTTCTTTCCTCACGCTGACTGTGATGCCTCCTGCCATTGTCCTGACACCGTGGTTTAGGAAACCCATCCTTTTCTCCTGGAGGTTAGTTTTGCTCCAGTCTGTGGAAGAGAAAACCCAGGGGGCTCAGAGAGGCGAAATGATTCAGCCAAAGCAGTGATCCGATCAGAACTCGAGCCCGGACACGTGTGCCACAAAGCAGTGCCAGTCAGGGTCCCGACAGGGGCAGATAGTACCCCCCAGCGGGGTCGTTTGATTTGAGTTTAATAAAGGGATTACTTACAGAGGGATGGGAAAGGTATAGGAAACCACAAAGGATAAGGCAGTACCCCAGGGCTGGTGCAAGTGGAACTCTTATCAGACCAAAGGGTGAGAGGAGGGAGAAGCTTCTGTCACCAGGAGACAGCGAGAGCCCTCAGTAGGTGTGGCCTTCAGATGGAGGACACAGGCAGCCCGAGATGACCCTGCAGGCAGAGAACTGGGGAATAAATACCCCAGCCTCACGCTCCTCCCTCCTCCCAGATCCTCCCAGGATCCCATGGGCCAGACCCAATGGGAATCCAGACGACAAGGTTTCCCGTGATTTACGTGGTCCCTGCAGGCCAACCTCTCGGAGGAAAACCACAAGACCTCCAGAGTCAGATGCAGTTTCCTTACCCACCTCCCTGTGCTTGCACTGGCAGAGTAGGGTCTGCTGCCTACATCGGCAAGGTCACGGTGGCATGTGCAGTAGTCATTGTGGCTAGTTCACACTGCGGGAACGAACAACCTGCAATTCTCGAGGCTTCCAGCAGGTTGGCATACTATGCCGTGCCGTCTATCGCTGCCATCTTGCTCCTGAGGCAGAGTTAAGTAGCTGCAACAAGCTTAAAATATTCATTCTCTTACCAAGAAAGTTTACCAACTCCTGGCTCTGGAAACAAAGGTTTACCTTTCACTCATGTTACGTATCCGCCTCCAGTTGGCAGGGCCTTGCTCCACCACGTCCACCGCCAAGGACCCACGTGGGTGAGGCTTCCCCTAAAGAATCCGCCAGCCTCCCTGGCGGGGGACAGAGAGAGAAAATTGCTCACCAGTTCTGAGGTCCCCACCAGGGAGAGGCACACCTCACTCCTGCTCACAAATCTTGGCCGAAATCTAACTACGAGGGGACAGAAAGAAAATACTGCCCCTCCATGTGCCAACATGAGCAGACCCAGAAATGGACGCAGAGGGTGGACGGCACCACCGACAACCGCAGGGTGGGAACATGGCAGATGGCTGTCAAACAGAGCAGTGAGGATGCCGCCGTGTCCGGCAGCAAACTGCCCCAGTGCACACGGCCCGTGAAGCCAGCAGCATCGGCCTGGGTGTGGGGATCAGGGGGTTCCTGGGAGCTCGGGCCGCACCACCTCTGATCCTCTGCCTTCCTTAGGCCTCTACACTGAACGGGGTGTGGGGGAGGGGACAGGGACTGACTTCCGGAGGCTTCCCTCTCCTCCATCAAGGCCCAGGCCCTGCTGCACCAGCAGCACCCAGGAACCGATGACAAATGCACATTCTCAGGCCTCACCCCAGATCCACTGTCTGGGGAGCTCTGGTGGAGGGCCCAGCAACCTGGGTTCTGACAAGCCCCCCAGGGGGATTCCGATGCTGGTGGTATAAAGTGAGGCGTAAACGAACTGAGATGTGCGGAGCCCGGGCCACGCTGCCTTTCCTGCCGTGTTCCCCTCTCCGTGTATGACAACTCCATTCTGGTTCCCACCAAAAAACCTAGAATTAACCCAGATCAGGATTGTCAGACCCTGATCATGTGGCTCGGCCTTTAAAATAAATCCGAATCTGGCCCTCCCTCGCCACCTCCTTCATTCCCGCCTGGCCCCAGGCAGCGCCATCAGACACCCCCACACGGCAGTCACTTCCTAACCCACCTGGGCTTCCCTCAAGCCCCGAGGTACGTCCTCACCCCGGCAACCAGAGCATCTGCTTGAAACAAACCGGACGATTCCGCTGCTGCTCAAACCTCCACCGGCTCCCATCTCAAGCGGAGGGAAATCTCAGGGCTGCGCTCGGTCCGACTCCCTCTGACCCTCCAGCCCCCAGCACCCCCCAACTCGCTAGCGCCGGCCACACTGACCTGTTCCCTGCTCCTCCAGCATGCCAGGCACGCGCCCACCTCGGGGCCCTCGCTCCCGCTGTTTCCTCTGCCAGGAACCCGTCCCTGGCTATCCCCGCCCGGCTCGAGCCCTCGCGGCCTTCAGATCACCGTTCAGTGTCACCTCCTCAAAGGAGCCTTCTCTGACCCCGCCAGCCACCGAGCACTGCCCCCTCCTCCGGCTTTGCTTCTCTCCTTCGCCCTTACGCCCCTGACACTCGCTCTGTTGTTTCTGTGCTGTGCCCTGCCTCTCGCCACGAGGACGGACGGGAGGGCAGGCCTGTTTCCTTCACTGCTGCGTTCACCCCAGTGCCGGAATACTGCCTGGCACGGAGCGGCCCTCAGTGAGTATTTGTCGAGTGTGTGAATGGGTAGGCAGGTAGGCAGATAGATACAGGTAAACACCCTCTCCCCTCTCCGTCCCTACCGGCAGTGCCTCCACCTCCTGGCCTTGCCATAGCTGTTACGAGGCGGCCCCAGGGGGAGAGTCACACCACATGAAGACCCCAGGATTCGGGACCTGGGTCCTCGCGTGCTGCCCTGGAATCAGCAGGTCTGGGTTCACATCTCTGCTCTTCCTGTTACCTGGAGCAAATGGGATCACCTCTCTGCTCAGTCTTCTCATCTCTAAAATGGGGATGATGCTGATAATGTGTATGTTATCCCTTACACCTTACAGGACTGCCGAAGGACGTAACAAGGTGCACGCGAGGGGCACAGCACAATCCCCACACCTACTAAGCACTCAACATGAGAATGACTGTTGTCACTATTCCTATTGTTTTGCTTTCTTCTCAATTTTGCCAATGGCCCCAGGGGAATTCGTGCAGCAGTAAGACTTACTGGGAGTTTAACTAGCTTCAGGGAAAGGGGACCTGGGTTCAAATCCTAGCAGCTACCGTCTTGCCAGGTGACTTTGTACAAGTTGCTCACCCTCTGTAGGCCTCAGTTTCTCCATCTGAGCAATGGGAGGGGTGCTGGAAGAGATAGTCTCCATGCTCCCTGCAGCTTGCCTCTCCAAGTCCCTCCAGAGGACCAAGCCCATGCTCACCAAGCCCTTGGCGTGGCCTGCACCGTGGACGCCCTGGGGCTGAGCAGGCTGCCTCCTCCCACCATCCTACCGACTCTGGGGAGGCCAGGGAGGAGCCCTGCCCAGGAGGGAGGCAGTACTGGCTGTGGCTGAGAGCACCAAACTGGAGTTCTCCCTTGGTTGCTGTGTGACTTGAGGCGAGTCCCTTAACCTCTTGTGTCT
This sequence comes from Avahi laniger, assembly GCA_963575035.1. NCBI lineage: Eukaryota > Metazoa > Chordata > Mammalia > Primates > Indriidae > Avahi > Avahi laniger. Next base: position 16,848 of record CAUYSK010109366.1, on the reverse strand, counting down.
TAGTGTCCTCATCTGTAAAATGGGAATAATTATAACTTGTGCGGATGAAATAAGCTGCTATATGTAAAGCATCGAGATGAGTGCTTGGCACAGAATAACCACTATTATTACTAACAGCAGTTGTTGTTACTAATAACCACAGCCTGTTTTTGGACCACACACCATGCTAAGTGTTTTACAAACTTTGATTTAATACTCACAAAAACCCTATCATATTTTTTTCTCCATTTTAGACATGAACAAGATTGGCTCAGAGACTCAAGCTACTTGCCCAAGGTCACACAGCTTGCAGGTAGGGCTGGGTTTGAACCCAGAGCCCTCTCAAGCCTGGTTCTTTCCGTTCTCCATGTGGCTTTCCCTTAGGCCTCTATTTTACGGATGGGGAAACTGAGGCTCTGAGTGCTCATTCCCAGGCTTGAGTCCTGTGGGGCCCTTTCGCCCAAGGCACCCCTGCATCCATGCAACCTCATCCTGGAGGCAGAGCTGTGGGGATGTTACTACTCCACGCACAGAGAAGGAAACCGAGGCTCAGGAGGCAGAGGAGCCCCCAGGGCTGCCCCACACAAGGGGCAGAGACAAACGCAGGCCTGGTTGCCCACCAGGTGCAAGGCCAGGTCTCCGAGGGAAGTGGCCCCAGCTGCCACCGGGCAGCAGGCCCCTTCCCAGCCCCCAGCCTGCTCCTCCCCCCATCTCCTGCTTTATGACCTGTTTTATGAGCGGGAGGCCTGGCAGCTTCCATGTTGCCATGGGAACCAGCCCAGTGCGGGCTCCTGGCAGCTCCATCTGGGATTGGCAATTTTAAGGCAGGAGCCAATCCTGGGACCAGTGGGGGGCGTCCAAGGGCTGGGGTCTGTGGGACCCGGGATGCATGGTGCCTGCCTGCCTCTCTCCTCTGCTCCCGCGCCCCAGCGACCAGAGAGCTCAGGGACCTCGCAGCTGGGAGATGACAGGCCATTAGAGCCCTGGAGGGGCCTGGAGCAGACAGGGAAATGACATGGGCCTCCAAGTGGGGGCTGGACTGCGGACTGACATGCTCGGGGACACACGGAGACACAAGGACGGCCAAGACAAGGGGCGTCACAATGGTACACACAGACCCGCACAGACTCACGCGAACTCTCACACAGAAACAGAGATGTGTACACGGCAGACACGTGCACGTGGCAGGGAAAGACACACACACAGACACACTCAAATCCGCAGGAATGCCAGGGTGCCCAGAGACTCACAGAGACATGTACAGACGCACAGACATCCAAAGACACTTACAGAAGACACCTGGTGTACACAGAGGACACCCAGAGACATACGGACATACAAAGGACATACAGACACACACCTCTCACCAGCTGTGTGATACAGGCATGTCACCCAACCTCTCTGAGACTCAATCTCATCATCTGTCAAATGGGCATCACAATCCTAGCTTGTGAGCTCAGGGGGCAGTAACAGGGAGCATGACTGCGTGTGCTTAGACACCTTCATTCAGCCATTCGACCGATATGATTGAGCACCTACGATGTGCCAGGTGTCTTCTCCGAGCTGAGAAAAGTGAGCTATCAAGGAGCTCTCCTCTCAGGAAGCTCACAGTCTGGTCAGGGGACAATAAACAAACACATGAACAAATGTTTGAATCGTGAGGCTTGCCATGGAGACAATACAACAGCTAAGCGTGATTTGGTGAAGAATGGGTTAGGGTAGTCAGGGAATGCTTCTCAGAGGAGGTGACATCAGCCTGAGACAGAAGGATGTAATAGCACTGACCAGGGAAGGGGATAGAAAAGATATCCCGGTCAGCAGAAACAGGAGGTGCAAAGGCCCTGAGGTCGGAGTGGGGCTCCATGTGGCCCAGGAGCACCAAGGGAACCAGTGTGGCAGCAATGGAGGGAGGGGCAGGCCATGAGCTCTGGATGAGTGACTGGAGGTCGGGTCAGGCAGGGCCTTGAAGGCCAAGTTACGGACTACGGGTTTCATTCTTGTAAAATGGGACCCATTTCACGGAGTAAACGGTTTCTATCAGGGCATGATCTGGTCAGAATCACATGGTAATAAGCTCCCTTTGGCTTTGGGGAGGAAACGGCCTGGATGGGGCAAGACCGAACATGGGGAAGCCAGGGCAGGGGCGGTGGCAGCACCCAGCGGAGGGCCGACTGCAGGGCGGACTGGGCTGATGGCAGTGGACGGTCCTTGAAATCTGCATTCAGTGCCTTCCTGCTGAGCTCCTACCCTGTGCCTCGCTGGGGACACGGAAGCAGACGGACAGAAATCCCTGCCCTCGTGGGGCGTGCTACGCAGAGGGAAGAGCACGGTAAAGGAGTGCGTGCCGGCGATAAGTGGTGACAAGTGCTGTGCAAAACATCAAAGCAGGGAGGAGTGGGGGCGATTTGCAGTTTGGAACAGGAGAGTCAGGAAAAGGCTCACTGAAAAGGCGACATGTGAGCAAGGATCTAAAGGAGAAATGAGAGTAAAGTCTGGGGCAGGGAGTTGCAGGCTGGGAAGCAGCAAGTGCAAAGGCCCTGAGGCAGCCCCATGCCTGGGGCTGGAATGAGCAGTGGAGGTGGAATGAGCCAGTGGGGGCAGGAAGAAGATCATGTCGGGGAGGAAGGGAGGGAAGGAGGAGGGGGAAGCTGAGTGGTTAGGAGAGATCATGGCCCCGGATGCCCACGGGAGGTGGGGGAAGCCAGCGAGGGAGGGCGAGGGCTCCAGGGCAGGCCTGGCCCCGTCTCCCTTCCACTCGGGGGCCCTGACCCAAGGAAGAAGCATCTCCCACTCCTCCTTTCATTCCACAAAGCTTCGTCAGCCAAAAAGCAAAAATAAAAAAGGAGGCGGGATGGGGGGAAGAAATCGTTCCGGGAAAGGAAGGCACTAGATCGTGCCATCTCCCAGGCCACACGCCAGCCCAGGGGGGACGGACTTCTGCCCTGCTCCGAGGCTTGCCTGGGCCTGCGGCGCACAAGGAGGGCGCCCAGGCAGTAGCAGCCGCCTCCGGGCTCCTCGCCCTGCTGGGGACACCCCGGCCCAGTGCGGGGCAGGCAGGGACGGGGGCTCAGCTGCAGCGAGCAGAATGGCGGCTCCTTAGGGCGCTGCGTCCCCATCGCGCTGCGAGTCCCGAGGACCGAGGACGCCCTGAACTGGATTTCAGGCTCGTTAATGTCTTAGCACAGATGGGCAGAGCCTGCTCTGGCCGTGAGCTCTGCCCGAACTTGCCTGGCAAGAGCGGGGAACGGGAGGGGGCTCACAGCGCCGCCGTCCCCCACAGAGCCAGCCAGAGGCAGGCCAGGGGTCGAGGCGCTCCTGGAGGCTCCACCAGCACCACGGCTGGGTGACCTGGGCTGAGACACCCTCCCTCCCGGAGCCCCGTTGTCCCTGTCTGTCCAAAGGGGATCACAGGCCTTGTCCCCCCGACTCCCAGATCTGGATGAGCCCGAATTAAGGATGAAAGCGAAAGTGCCCTGAATCCTCAAAGAAACAAGTGGGTGTCCCTGGGCCAGCCCAGAGCCATCTGCAGGACGCGTTGTCACGTGGGGCGAGGGGCCCTGCAACGGCAGCAGCCGCCCCCTAGCTCCCAGCTCTGCCCTGCCGGGTGCCTGTCCCCACTGGCAGCCCCTGGGTCCTGCTACATGAAACACTAGTTCAGAGAATTCCCAGGGGACCCAGGAACTCCACTTCCGGCTGTACACGCACAGGCACTGAAAGCGAACTCTCGAAAGAATATCTGCACACGCGTGTTCCAGCAGCCAAGAGCTGGAAGCAGCCCAACGGTCCATCAACGGGTGCACGGACAAGCAAAGTGCGGTATAAACGTGCTATGGAATATTACTCAGCCTTAAGAAGGAAGGAAACCCTGTCACATGCTTACAGCATGGATGGAACCGGAGGACATCGTGCTGAGTGAAATAAGCCAGACACAAAAGGACAAATATGCGTGATTCCACCTGGGCGAGGTGCCTGGCGCAGGCCGGCCCATAGCAATGGAAAGCAGCGGGGAGTCACAGGGGCCGGGGGAGGGGGCAGCGGTGTTGAACGGGCGGGCGCAGAGTCTCAGCTGTGACAGATGACAGAGTTCTGCAGACGGATGGTGATGACGACCGCACGGCAATCTGAACGCACCAATGCCTCTGAACTGTACACTTATAGATAGTTAAATTTTAATAGGTAAGTTGTATGTTATATATATTTTACCACAATAAAAAAAAATTGCACCAAAAACACAGCACTAGAGCAAGCCTCTCCTCCCCCATCTTCCGGGGCTCCGGTCACACCCTCCGCGCACTCTGCACCCCACCTCCCCTCACTCACTCCTCTCCGGCCCCGCCGGCCTCTTCATGCTTTTTCCAGCCCACTAATTCCACAGCGGCCTTAGGGCCTTGGCACCCGCCTGCTGTGCCCTCTGCCGGGAGGAGTCTGCCCCGGGACATCTGCGGGGCTTGTTCCTCTTCGGCCGTCAAGTCCCAGGTCAAATGCCCCCTCCTCAGAGGCACCTGCCAGACCGCTTGCCCTGGCAGCCCCCAGCCCCGCCCCATCCTTCCCCATCGCTCGCCGCAAACGTGTGTCTCTTCGCAGCATCTATCCGCACCCGGAAGGGCAGCTTAGACATGCCTGCTGTCTACGCCACTGAATGTCAGCTCTGGAGGGAGGGAACCTCACCTCGTGTGCCTGGGAGCAATGCCGGGCACGTAGTAGGTGCTTCTTCGACAGTCGTTGAATGAATGGAGGACGACTCCATGAGTGCACGACACGTATCTACGACACGCGTGTTTCGTCACGTCTGTGCAGATGGGAATGCCTGGGGAAGGCCTGGCAGGGGCCCAGGCGCATGCGGTGCTGAGCCAAGCAGGAGGGTGGGCACGGGGGCTGCGACGGGCTGGCAAGGGGCCCTTCCGTGGTTCACTCAGTTTGTTCAGGTGTGGACTGAAATTCTTATGGTGAGAACATAGTCCGGCAGTACCTAGGGGATTTTAAACACAGAGCTCTGAGACAGTGCTGCTATGTCCGACGTCGTGTCCACAGTGTATTAGTCAGGGTTCCCAGAGGGACAGAGCTAATGGGGAGAATATAGAATGCGTGTGTGTGCGTGTGTGTGTGTGTGTGTGTGTACACATATATATATGGCAGTTCATTAGGGAGCACTGGCTCACACGATTGCACAGGCGAAGTCCCACGATGCGCCGTCTGCACGCTGGGGAATGCGAAAAGCACGTAGCTTGGCTCAGTCGGAGTCTGAAAGCCTCAAAACCAGGGACCCAACAGTGCACCCCCCAATCCGAGACCGAAGACCTGAGAGCCCCCCAGGAGGCTGCCAATCCTAGAGTCCAGAGGCTGAAAAACCTGGAGTCTGATGTCCAAGGGCAGGAGGAGGAAAAGGCGTCCTGCTCCGGCAGGGAGAGAGAGAGTGAAAAAAAGAAAAGCAAGCGGGACGTCCCCTCCCTCCGCCTGCTTTGTCCTGGCCCCACACCGACGGTGGGTCTTCCTCCCCATGCCCCACTGTCCGTCAGTCTTCTCTGGAAGCACCCTCTCAGACACGCACGAAACAACGTGTCCCGGGCCAGCCAGCCTCCCCGGATCTGTGGGGACACCTAATGTTACCATCAGGACAGGAGATTCTCCCAAGCCTCCCAGCGACCCTGCCGGGCACTGTTACTTCGTCCCCGTTACCCAGGCGAAGCTCAAAGCTCGTTGTCCGTTCCCCAGAGTCCCCAAGTTGCTACTACACAGCAGGCAGGGGCCTGGGCTCCGCGTGGCAGAGGGAAGAAGCGGTCCCGCCTTCACGGGGCTTACGCTTCTGTGGGGGAGGAAGACGTGAGCAAGCCGCTGAAGCAAGTCCCTGGGGAGGGGCAGGCGGGGGTGGGGGGGGTTGCAAGTTGACAGGGAGACCAGGAAAGCCCTCTGGTTAGAATGTGTCCCTCCCCTCGGCCCCCGACCCCCGCCAAGTTCATGAGTTAGACACTTAATCCCCAAAGCAATTGTGTTCAGAGATGTTTAAGAGTGATTAGGGCATGAGGGCTCTGTCCCGGTGAATGGATTAAACGGAGAGTGCTGCCATCATGGGAGTGGGTTAGTTATGAGACAGTAGCTTCCGGATGAAAGGACGATTTCAGTTCCCTTCCCCCTCCTCCCTCTCTCTGTCTCTCTCTCTGTCTCTCTCTCTGTCTCTCTCTGTCTCTGTCTCTGTCTCTGTCTCTCTCTCTCTCTCTCTCTCTCTCGTACTTTCTTGCCCTTCCACCTTCTGCCATGGGATGACCCAGCAACAAGGCCCTCACCAGACGCAACCCCTTGATCTTGGACTTCCCAGCCTCCAAAACCATGAGCCAAATCAATCTCCGTTCTTTATAAATTACCCGTTCCGTGGTATCCTGTCGTAGCAACATGAACCGACTAAGACAGGACGAGCCAAGTGGATTCACACAGGCGAAGGCAAGTGCAAAGGCCCTGAGGTGGAGATCCCTGGTGTGCAGGAGCCACAGCCTGGAGGCCACTGTGGCTCGAAGGGCGTGTCCCAGGGCAGAGCGGTGGGCTCAGAACGGCGAGGCCACCGCACCAGCAGGAGGGTAGCTGAGAGCAGGATCCCGGGCCGGGGGACTGTGAAGTCAGGCTCCTGACTGCAAAGGGCCCGCCGCCCTTTCCAGGGAGGGAAGCCAGAGGGGCGCGCGTGTGCTGTGTGCCAGGCACTGCGCCAGCACGCTGAGGGCTCACACGGGGAGGCCCCCGCCCGCCTGGGGCTGCCGCTGCCGTGCGGAGAGGAGAGCAGAGTGGGAAGCCAGCCGAGAGCCAGAGCGGGTCTGTGAGAATCCGTAGCGACTGCGGGTTTCTGTTTCCGTGCGTGTGCTGGGGGAGGGTGGCGTATGTGCACAGAGCGTGTGTTCCTCCCTCCGCGTGTGGGGATCTCTGTCTTGTCTTGGTGAGTGTTCGTGCTTCCCTGGAAAGATCTCTGGGTCCGTCGGGGGTATGGATCTGTGTCCGCAGGTCTGAGAGTGAGTGTGCGTCATTGCATGTGTGTCACGGGTGTGCACGGAGGCTAAGAGTTCTGCCTCTGTGGCGTGACTCCCAGGGTTGGAACCTGCCACTTACTCGTCTGACCTTGGGCAAATTGCTAAACTCCCTCTCTGCCTCACTTTCCCCATCAGTAAAATGGGGATGTTAATCAGGTTGCCGTGAGGAACAAATTGATACATGCGCAGTGCTTGGAATGATGCCGGGTGTACACTAAGAGCAGTGGGTAAGCTCTTGGTACGCGAGGGCTCTGTCTGTCTGAGAGTGTCTGACTGTCTGAGTGCACCCGCTCCCGTCTATGTGCCTTGCAGCGCGCACTTGGCGCGTCTCGGTGCGGGCCCTGCCCTTGTCTCTGTCTGTGTCCGGCCTCAGTCTTAGCCCAGTGTTTGCAGCGTGCGGTCTCCGCTGTGTCTGATGAGAGCAAATGTGGCTGGCTGGGGTGGGGGGAGGGGAGGGCCAGCAGGAGGGGCTCCTGCCGCGGCCTGGCCAGCTGGACTTTTCACAGCCCAGTGACTCTGTCCCTGATCGGCCAAGCGGCTAGACAGGCAGGCAAAGGAAGGGCCCCTTTTCTGGGCTGCACCAGGCCTGTGCCATCTCTAGCCCTGCCCATAGGGATCGAGTTTATGTGCCTGACGCCCCTCGGGATTGGGGGATCCCAGAGAGCAGGTCATATCTGAGCCACCTCTGTGTCCCCATGTCACAGCTGACACTGTGGGCTGGCTGAGTGGCAGTTCCCTGTTCTACACTGACACTTGGTCTAACTCACTGAATCCTCACACTGGTCTCCTGAGATACGTCTTCCCATTAACCCCACTTTACAGATGAGGAAACTGAGGCACAGAGAGGTGAATTGCTCACTTAAATCCCACAGCTGGTAAATGGAGAGACCCGAATTCAAGCTGATTAAATAGACGTTAAATGAATCAATGAATGAGAGACAGAAGAGTGAGCGCTGGGGTGGGGCAGAGAGACCGAGAGCGAGGAGGAGAGTGGCTCTGGCAGAGCGAGGGACCAGCTTGGCTCCCTGCAGGGGAGCCCGGGGGCTGGGAAGGGACTACGGGCCAGATGGTGGGGTCTGGAAGGCCAAGTGGAGAGGCTTGCATCTGAGCTGGCTCTACTCTTCGGAGCCCTGGCCACAGCGAGGTGCCATGGGGACAGGCCACCTGGATCCTTCCTTGTGGATAAATCGGTGAACCGAGCCCAGGTCTCCGGGAGAGTGCGCGGCTGAAGGCAGAGTGGCAGAGTTGGTTAGAAGAAAAGCTCTGCAGTCAGTCTGGGGTTGACATCCCAGTGCCCTGCTCCCAGTCACTTCCTGTCAGTGAGCCTCGATTTTCTATCTGAATCAACTCGTTAAAAAGATTAAAGTCATTATCCCAATGCCTGACACTCAGGACTCAATCAGTGATCACCCACTATCAAACAGGGACTTAGGATCACTGTAATAAATTGATTAAAGGATCTAGTGGAAAAGGTGGACGACATGCATAAACAGATGGGAAGTTTAGGAAGAGAGAAGGATACCGTGAAGTAAAAAGAAAGAAAGAGTTAACCGGAAACGCCGGAACCATGCTAGACAAATATGATTTCAAAGAGGAAGAATTCTTTTGATGGGATTGTCAGCAGGCTGGCCACAAGTGAGGACGGCGAACTTGGTGACGGGTCAACAGAAATTCTCCAAGCTGAAAAGAGAAAGCCAGACTAAATATTCACAGTGCAGGCTCCCCAGATCCGTGAAGGAGGTTGGAGAAGCCCAGTGCTAGACCCATGAGGCTCACTGGAATCATTGGATCAATGGAATCATTCCTTCACTCATTTCACAGAAAGGGGCTGAGCTCCTAACACGCACCAGACGGCGTTGTCAGCATGAGAATCTCGACAGTAATTGAAGGGACAAAGGACATTGCCCTCAGGGAGCACACAGCCTACGGGGAGAGTCAGACCCATAGATCTGTAAAACATGTAGTATGTTAGACGGTGATATGTCCCATGGAGAAAAATCACAGAAGGGCTCAGAGAGAGTCCAGTTGGCAGATGCAGTTTTAAATAGGGTGGTCAGTCAGGGAAGACCTCAATAAGAAGGTGACATTTGAGCAAAGATCTGAAGGCGGTAATAGAGGGAACCATGTGAATAGTTGGGGGAAGAACATTCTAGGCAGGATGACAGCTGGTACAAAGGTCCTGGGGCACGAGTGCTGACAGTCAGTCAGTGGGAAAGCCAGAGGCCAGGGTGGCCAGAAAGGCGTGATTGTGAATGATGGGAAATGAGGTCAGAGATGCAGGTGAATGAGAGGTGGGAACCCCAGGAGGGAAGCCGATTATCATGTAGGGATTTGGGCTCCAACTGTGAATGAGATGAGAGCCTTTGGAGGATTTCCACCAAAGGAGTCATGTTACTTGACTTCCGCCTTAACAGGATTCCTCTGGCTGCTGCCCGGAGCACAACCTGGAGGAGACCAGGGTGGAAGCAGGGGGCTGGGGGAGTCTGTGTGACGGTCCCGGGGAGATTGTGGACCTGGGGTGAAGGGGTGGCAGTGGAGATGACGGCAGGTTGCAGACGGCAGGTGCATTTTGAAGGTGAGATGATGTCAGGAGAGTCCTTGATATCACTGTTGTTGCTGTTGTTAGGGCTAACCAGGCTCCTCCAAGCTTTTTTAGGGAGCCCCCACCCAGACAAGCAGGAGCAAAGCTGCCTACCCGCCCCTCCCCACCAGGGGGACATCGTTGACATTGTTGGGTGGCCGGCAGCCAAGGACCACCTCCCCAGAGCCCAGCGCTGCAGGTTCCTAGTCCCCCGGGCATCCGGGGACAGCTACGGCTCGGTCCACTCTGAGCAGCCCCCCGTTCCACAGCTGCGAGGCTCGGATTGTTCGTTTACTCAGAGTCAGCAGATTCGTCTCGAGAAGCCAGTCCCTGTAGCACCAGGTGTCCCATCTCGCTCCTAAACGCTCGTGGAGAGGAGGCAGGCAACCGCTCCAAGACACCCTGGCTCGTGCCTGATTCCGGGGCCTCTCCCTCTCCTCCAAGCAGGCCTCCCAGCCCCTGCTGGCACCCCGGCATCCATCCCGCCCTCTCCCGTGCACCCCACTGGGAGCAAGAGAAGGGGCGACCTCACTCAGTGCTTAGACTCCACCGTAGCTCCGCCCAGCCTGGATTAGCGTCTGGAACCTGCACGGTAGCTTTCAAGGCCCTGTGTGATGTGGCCCCGCCCTTCATGGCTGTCCCCTCCTCTCGCCCCTCTTAGCACCCGCTGGCCACAAGAAGCTGTGCCCAGCCCACCCCTGCCGAGCTTCGCCCGCATCGCTCCTACCGCATGGGACCCTCTTCCCACCTTTCTCCACCTGGCAAACGCCCACCGGTCCGTCACCCCGAGTGTCAGCCTCTTCTCCAGAAGGCTGGAGCCCACCCCAGGCTGGGCTCCCCTCTGGCTCCACAGCCCCTGCCACCCCGACCCCACCCCCGCTCCCGATTCTGCTGCATTCGATCACAGGGGTGAGGACGACACCCTGGCAGCTTGCTGCGGTCTGGACCAGGGCGCTCTCCCCCACTCAGCCTGGGTGTATATGGCCTCGGGACCACAGAGCTCCAGAGCTAATGACACTCGGAAAGAGGTGAACAGATAGGTTAAAACCTGTTTTATCGTCCTCAATTACCAGTCAATTATATGCAATACACACACCCCAACCTTTAGTCCGTGGCTTCCCGGAGGGCAAGGGTGCGTGTCTCATTCATCTCTTTCTCTGGGGCCCCACGGAGGGCCCGGAACTGGGGAAGTGCTCGTAAACCCAGCCCTGACACTGGGAGACATGTGGGAAAGCGTTACTGACAACCTGGCCCCGTCCTCGCGTCTCACAGATGCGACAACTGAGGTCGCTGGAGAAGGCCTCCACCCAGAGCCACAGAGAAAGACAGAGGCAGCACCATCTAGGACGAAAGCCTGCTCACCGCCACCCTCTCCCCCAGCCAGCTGAGGCTCTCTAGGCTCCTTGGGCTTCCTGAAATTTCCCCTGTTCCCCATTCTCTTTAGCATGTATGTCTGGCCTGTTTTACAAGGGTGTCCCTCAGCAGGAAACTCAGAGATCAGTGGGGAGACTTTTGGGGAACCGAAACCTTTGCCTTCGCTCTTGAATCTCTCCCCAACTCTGTCTACATTAACCATCTGTCTGCTCTCAAGTCAAAAACTTAAGGTTTACAGGATAAGGGTTGGGCTTGTCAGCATTTCCCAGTGATATCTGGTGATAAAAGGATTCTGGGGACAATATGTTCTGGAAATGCTGCATGAGATCTCCCCCTCTTGAAGCTTCCCATTACATATTATCATATAAAGGAATCTAAGTCAAGCAAAAAAAAGAAGAAGAAGAAGAAGAAGAAAAGTTTGGTGAACTTGCTTAATCTGGTTCTTCAAACTTATTTAACCACATACACTTTTTCTCAAAGTTCCTGTTTGCATCTCTATCAGTTACGGTCCTGTTAGTTGCATCAGAAACCTCCATCAAGCTGGCTTATGCAACTCAGAGGTATGTTAGCTTTTGAGACTGAAAAATCTAGACAAATGAGGGCCTCGGGTTTAGTTACCTCAAGGCCTTGGCTCCATTTCTCAGGGATTCCCTTGGATTTCTGTCCCCTCCTCTGTATACTCATCAGCTTCATCCTCAGCCTGGCTTCCCTCATCGGAAAAAAATGGTTGCAGCAGTTCCGGACATCACACTCAAATACCCCATTGCGCAGAGGAAGAAGAGCTTTCTCTTCTAATTGTGGACCAGATATCCAAATGTCCTGGCTTTATTTAGACCATGTGTTCATCCCTGAGCCAATCACCAGATAAGACAAATGGGCATCAGCCAATGATAGTCCACCCTTGGGATGAAATCATAATGTCTTCCCCAAAGCCTATGGCAATGTCCTCTTTCTAGTAACACCCATCCCAGCTACCCCATCCCATCTTTCCCTGCTAAGAAAACTTTGATTTGTCCTCATGACACTGCTGAACCACTGATTTCAAGGAGGGAAGGCCCCTACCTGAGCTCTGAGGGTGAATCCGGATTAGTCCAAAAGTCGTGATAACCTTATTTCTTCTCACTAAAAATTGGTTCAGGACTGGCCATATGACTTGCTTCTAGCTAATGAGATGCAAACAAAAATCTCCTGGGTGGGGCTTCTAGGAAAGATTTTGCCTTCCTGATATAAACAAAAGACTTGGATGGCATGTTTCTTAGCCCCTTTACCTTACCTCCTTGTTCATACCTGGAATGAAGATTTGATACCTGGAGATGTGGCAGCCATCTTGGGACCATGAGGCAACAACTACAAAAACAAATGTCACTGCTCCGGAGATGACAGAACAGAAAGATGGAGCCTGAGGGTTAAACAGTATCATTAGGCAACTGTACATACCCTGGACTGCTATCTCTTGACATCGTATTATGAAAAGTTAGAAATACATATTTGTTTAAGTCAAAGGTATTCCTAACTGACACAAAGCCAAGTCATTTTTTGCAAGTTAGGACTCGTGAAAGCCTTAAGACACAGCCTTGGAGACACAGTTGAGTTTCCTTGAATCCCAGATACTTTCTTAAGCATATCCTGCCCCAGGGATGTTTATGAGAAAGCAGATCATCCAAGCCTTCACATCCACCCCAGCAAAGGAGCGAGTGTTCCCTGTGTGTGTGGGGTGCCAGGAGCCATGGGAGCCACTGCCTCATCTATTCCCACGGCAGGGTGTCCGGGGTTGCTTTGGGGCTTATATAAGAGGCCTGTAGCTATGCCAACCCAAAAACACATTCTTGAGTCCAGATGCTGGTTGGGGTTCAGCAAAATCAATCTAGAGTCTTAAACTTCTCCCTCCCTCCCATCCCGGTCCTCTCACTTCTGGGATTTCTCCTGAGAAAATAACCCAAAATAAGAGGAGCAAAATCTATGAACATAAACATTTTTATACAGCCACATGTACAATAAGCAAAAAAAAAAAAAAAACCTAGACAAATCTAAACGTCCTGTAACGGGGAAGGATTAAAAAAACTATCTGTTTAATGGAATATTATGCGATCATGAAAAATGATGTTTACAAGTTTATAATAGCATAGGAGAAAAAACAACTGTAACATTTTATATATATATGATATGATGTCGATTATATAAAAATTGCATGGGGAAAAAATAAACCAGAAAAGAACTACCGTAAGACGTTAACAGTGATTGTGCTCTGTTAGGGTTATTATGGGTAATCTGTTGGGGAATTTTTCCTGCCATTCGACATTTTTCCATTTTGCCTATATGTTCTACTTTTATAAGTAGAAAAAGATAAAATTGACTTTTCTCTTTAAAGCTTCCAGGCCCCTCCACTGTGTGAGACCATTGCCAGCCTCCCTTCTCCAATAAAGCAGGTAATCAAGGGCTGCCTAGAGCCGGTGACCCGGGTCTGCACCAGGCCAAAATAAAAACAGCTTCCGAACCCAGCATATTTGATTAATAGCTTGAGATTCTTTCAAGAGGCAAAGGGAGTGGTGGAGAAAGGGGAAGATCAACACCCTATTTTTAAATGGTGACGTGAGCTCACAGGAACTAAAGGCAAAAAGAGGTACACACCATTTCAGGCCTGATGCAAATCTATGCAAATGAGACATACTCTCTGGCTAAGCAAGAATTCTGGGTCTGAGCTCTCACCTGGGTCCTAGGTCTCACTGCGGGGGGAAGGAAGGAGGGAGAGGAGACCACCATTCATTGAGCACCTACTAAGTGTCCGGCTTGCAAAGCATTTTCACAGCCTGGAGCTCATCTGACACTTGCCACCGTTTGAGGTGAAGGTAAGATTGTCATTGCTACTTTGCAGGCAAGTCAAAGGGAGCTCAGAGAGGGAAGTGGTGTGTGTGAGGTCACAGTGGGACTGGCCAACTCCAAAGCCAGGTGGGTCTGGTGACCAGGCTAGGCAGCCCTGGGGTACAAAGACATGATGGCTCTGGTGGGGTCCAGGGTCAGCCTTCAGTGGGGAGGACAGATGCAGGCTGCTGGGGCCGCAAAGTATGAAGGTCTAAAAGCCGTGGATGCAGTGCCGGGAGACTCCAGGTGGGATGCATGTGATCCCAGACGGGCCTTGGCTGCCCGGGGCCTTTGCACTTGCTGTGCCTGGAGCACCCTCCCTGCAGACACCAATCAGCTCCCCACAGCTCCCCCGTCAGCTCTCTGCTCAAAGGTCCCCTTATCAGAGGGGCCTCGGCTGACTTCTCTACCCAAAAAAGCATCACCTGCCCACCTCTCCCAGGCCCAGCATCTATCCCCATCCCGCTGGGATTCTCTTCATAGCAGTTAACACTCTCCCACTTACTGTATATGCATTTGCTTATCCGCAAGAAAGTGTGCTCTCGGAGAGTAGGGAGTTAACTTTTGTTTCCAACACCTGGTACATACTTGGTGTTCAAGACATAGATGTCAAATGAATAAATAAATGAATTTCAATTTCTCAAGGACCTAGTTACACAATTTCGACCACTGACCCAACATATGATAACAACATAATTATCAATGGTAAATTATTTTGTAACTAACATTTCTGAGCACTTATTTTTTTTGCATGCCTTTCCTCACTCGATGCTCACATCAACCATCTGAAGCAGAGAATGTAATTATCCCCATTAGACAGCTGCGTAGACTGAGGCAGCGAGAAGTCTGGTACTGCCCAGAATCAGACAGTGTAGTCAGCAGAGCCAGGACTTGAATCAAGCATGTCTGATTCTAGAACCTACTCCTCTCCCCATCAGGTGATGCCCCAAGTCCATCCCACCCATCGGGAGGACCGGCGCTGCGTCTGCCTTGTGCCTCGCTGTATTTCCGGTGCCTGACACCAAGTCACTCGCCCTTGAAAAGTATTAGATAAATCAGCGTCAGCATCGGTTGGGAACTTGTTAGAAATGTTGATTCTTGCTTCCCACTGCAGACCTACTGAATCACACGGACGCACGCTGGAGTGTGAGAACCACAGGGACAAATTAACCGTCGTCCCCAAGCCCGCTGCCCCACCCCTAAAACAGGGCTGCTCATCCCAGGGGTCATTGTGAGGGTAAAATGAGAACCACGCCCAGCGCCAGACCCGCCAGGGGTTGGGGCTCTCCTGGTTCCTTCCCACAAGCTATCGGGGGACAAATTTTCATCTCCAATTTCAAGCCTTTGATTTCGGCCTCATCTGGCCGGGAAGATGCCAGCTTGTCAGAGGAGCGGGGAGCTGGGAGTGATGGAGTCAGAGCAGAAGGATCTATTATTAATTACCATGTAACATTGATTAAGAGCCCACAGGGCACACAGCTGCAAGGAGCTTGGGAGAGCCTCCGCTCCTGCCTGGAGGGGAAAATGATTAGCAACATTATGAAAGGAAATATTCATCCTGTAGCGGCCTGAGCAAACACCTCCAGGGATGGGGAATGTTCCTCCCCCAGTGATCTTTCCTCCTGGAGAGGGGGCGGCTGCCTCCACCGCCAGGACAGACTGGTTGGGGCAGGAGGGTGGACCAGCTGACCTCTAGCCTGCCTGCGGGTGTCCAGCAGATCGACAGATCAGAGAATGCCGCTCCAGGGGACCAGAGATGCCTGGCGTGGCCTCGTGAGAGAGCAGTTCAAGGTGGCTGGATCTTTCTGATTTTTTGCGAGATAGAGGCAATCTGGATTTGGATGTCAAATTTTCTAATTTTTAGATATGGTTAAGACAGATTCTGAGTTGGCAACTTCTCTAGCTGTTCACCAGCCCTGGTCACATTTAATCCTTTCGACAACCCTACCTCCATCTTCTAGATGAAGAAACTGAGGGTCAGGGTGATCACTCACATGGGAAGTCAGTGGAGCAGCTGGGATTCAAACCTGCATGTGTTTCCTGAGTCCTTACTTTCTCCACTGAACCACTCAGGTATGTCCCTGTGTCCCCGAACCATCCAAACATATTCCAGAAAGTCTATGACTGTTGCCTGATCCAAGCTACATCCCTCCAAACTGTGTCACACCCAGATGTAGCATAAAAACTCTTAGTCAGGCAACAGGTTTGAACACCTGGCCGTCCCACCTGTGCTGTGCTCCTCCCAGAAGCGTGGGTGCCAAGGAGCCAGCCCCACCCTCCCAGTGGTCCTGCTTCTGACCTTTGACCTCACATTTCCAAGCAGGTCTCGTGGGACTGACCAGTCACCTCCCCCTTTGCTTCATAGAACTCTGTTTTTTCTGCCACTGGCTAACAGAAAAGACTCAAACAAGTCCTTACCCTTCTCTGAGACTCGATTTCTCTACATGCCGAAGTGCACTATTTGTTTCCAAGAATCAAGTTGCTGACCTCATTAGTTCTACGGTCAAGCCTCTGACCAAGTGATTCCTAAACTCCAGAGTGAGAACCTGGACTTCCTGGTGATGATGATGATGATGACGATGATACCGAGATACTAGTTAACACTTTTTTAATGCTACTTAGTGCCAGGCACTTAACATGAATTATCCTGAATTATCACATCAACCCGATGAAGGGAGTGGTCTTGTAAGTGCCATTTCACAGACGACGAGACTGAGGCTAGGGGAAGGGAAATGACCGCAGAGCGCATGTGCAGAGCCTGCACTCTGATGTCCACACTGCGTCTTCTCCCACAGCCACGAAACATGAGGCTTGTCAGCTCCCTCTAAATTCCTCCATCTGTAATCCAGACCACACCAGGTCCCTGGGGGCTGAGCAAGCTGCTCTGTTTCCCGGGAAACCATTTGGAACCTTGAGGATTTATCGAGGAGTCCAAAAATTGGGGGGAGAGTTTTCAAACTGGTACAGCTGGGCACAGATCCCCGGGGAGGTAGTAAGCTCCCCATCCCTGCAGGTGTGCAAGCTGAGGGCAGGCAATGAATTAGG
>CAUYSK010109363.1:0-42330 GCA_963575035.1 Avahi laniger | reverse complement strand
CGAGGTGGGCGGATTGTTTGAGCTCAGGAGTTCGAAACCATCCTGAGCAAGAGCGAGATCCCATCTCTACTAAAAATAGAAAGAAATTAATCGGACAACTAAAAATATACAGAAAAAATTAGCCGGGCATGGTGGCACATGTCTGTAGTCCCAGCTACTCGGGAGGCTGAGGCAGGAGGATCGCTTGAGCCGGGAGTTTAAGGTTGCTGTGAGCTAGGTTGATGCCACGGCACTCACTCTAGCCTGGGCAAAAGAGTGAGATGCTGTCTCAAAAAAAAAAAAAAAAAAGTGGAGGTACAATGACCATCTGTTTTCTCAGATAAACTGGCCATAACACTAAAGCCCCAGCTGACCCTCATCATTTTGAGTAGGAGAGACTTTGGGAAAGTTGAATCTCCAACAAACTTAGCAACTGTCATCACAGGACATGTTACCTTTCTTCTTTAGGCAGGGAATAAGGCTCTATTGCACCAGGTTCCTAGACCAGATAAAAGGGTGCACTTGGAAATAAGTTAATGATGATGAGGAAGGATAGAAATGGGGACAGAAGGGAAGTTCTAAGCATGGATGGGAGGGAGAGTCTTCCAGTTGTACATGTTGACTTCTTGCTGTAGGAACCATGTCCTGAGGCAGACATCATGCGGTGTTCCATCAGGAGATCCTTGATAACCTCAGTGAGCGTCGCATTCCTGTGGCTCTTCATCACTTTGCAAGTCCCCAAGGAAACTGAAGATGACCAAAATGTGATGACTATCAAAGGCCAAGTAGCAGCTCCTGCTAAGCTTGGGAATTGGGGACCTAGGGTGGAAATGGTGTGCACAGGCAGATTCTCAAAAGCAACTGGTTTTCCTGCTTCCTGTACCTTTTAACTGAGAGCAGGAAGCTCCACAGGGAACTGGGGTTTGGACCCGGACCCATTATTCCCTAAAGCAGCTGCAATTATTTTTCATATGTGTTAAGGTAGAGAGCAAATACTGCTTGAGCCCTGGTTATTTCTGCCAACGGCCAGGCATCCTGAGAATGCGCTGCACTCACTCTGGGAAGAATGCTCCACTCCACCTCTTTGCTTAGAAAAGCTTATGGGAAGCCAGTGGGGGATGAACCTTGTTCTTTTTCTGAAAGGATGTATATGTTTTTCCTTTGTCAATGCCCCAACAGGCCAGGTATGGCAGCAGGAAAGACCTGAGACAACTAGAAGACTGGCAGAGTATCACCTTCAAATATATGGAAAAAATCCAGAGGAGAAGAAAGAGTGAGTGCCAAGGAGAGGGAGGGTTTGAGTATCCCAGGGGAAGCAGGGACAGCAGGAGAGGTCGGCTAGCTAGGAAGGAAAGAAGAAAGGGGAGGAGAAAAGGCAGAACTGTGCCCAGGAAATTTGAATCTGGCGGACAATTCTCTTTCCCTTCGCCGAGACATTTCTATATCAGGGGTACGAGCAAGAAGAAGGGAAAAGATAAAGTTAATTACAAGAAGGTGGAATCGACCAGGCACGATGGCTCATGCCTATTATCCTAGCACTCTAGGATGCTGAGCAGGTAGATTGAGCTCAGGAGTCCAAGATCAACCTGAGCAAGAGCAAGACCCTGTCTCTACCAAAAATAGAAAAAATTAGCCAGGCGTGGTGGCATGCACCTGTAGACCCAACTACTTGGGAGACTGAGGCAGGAGGATCACTTGAGTGCAGGAGTTTGAGGTTGCTGTGAGCTAGGATGATGTCACTGCACTCTAGCCTAGGGCAACGGAGTGAGACTCTGTCCCAAACAAATAAAAAAAAAAGGTGGAATCATTGGATTAGAGAACATTTGGATTAGGTCTTACGATCACATAGTCCAACTCCCTTGGTTTTATGGATTAGGAACTAAAAACTCAGGGCTGAAGGGACTTGCTCAAGAGCACACAGTCTGTGGCAGAGCTTGGACGAGAACCTTGGGCTCCTGACTTCTAGAGGAAGTCCCTTTTCTAATATGCTTTCTTCCAAGGAGAGCTTTGGGAAGATGAGTAAAAACAGAAAGAATTATAACAACTATAATAATAGCTAATCTTTATTGAGCGCTTAAACCATGTGCCGCAAAGTTCTAGGCT
The DNA here is from genome assembly GCA_963575035.1 of Avahi laniger. NCBI lineage: Eukaryota > Metazoa > Chordata > Mammalia > Primates > Indriidae > Avahi > Avahi laniger. The sequence continues at coordinate 40,248 of CAUYSK010109363.1, read as the reverse complement.
CAAAGAAGACTCAGAGGGACCCACAGGGATTCAACGTCACCTAACTTAGCACTTCTCATAATTGGACGTACATACGAGTCACCCGGTGATGTTGTTAAAATGCAGACTCTGATGAACTGGATCGGAGGCAGGGGTTGAGATTCCGTATTTCTAATAAGCTTGCAGTTGAGGCTGATGCTGCTGGACTAAGGACCACACTGTGTGTAGCAAGGAGACAAGAGAGGGAAGAAAGGAAGAGAAGGTCCTAAATAGCATCCCAGCCCCTAACCCTTTTGACAGCCCTCAGCACTACTGTACACCGACAGCTGTCCCTATCTTCCCTCTCTTTAGCGTGGCTGACAGTGGGGCTGTCCTCGGTGTCACAAGGGAATGGAAGCAGACTCTCGTCCACATTGGTCTCCCTGTTCCGTGTTTCTTCGAGGGCTGAGCAGAAACGTCTCACCGTGCTGGTCCACCTGGCAGATTCTGATCTCACCTGGCTCAGAGAAACTGTTGCCCATATTTCAAGCCTCTTCAGCCCACAGATCTTGGCAGGGCAGTTGCTGCTTATCCAGGCTCCAGCTGATGCCTACCCCTCTGAGGATGGCACCGGGGATGAGGCCTACCGTGAGGAATTCTACTCCAAGCAGAACATAGATCATGCCTTCCTCATGAGCTTTGCCACAAAGCTCTCTGATTACTTCTTGTTACTAGAGGACAATGTCTTTTTTGCCCCCAACTTTGTCACTCATGTTCATTCGAAAGTGACCAGCATGAAGTCCAACCCCTGGGTGCTGCTGGAGTTCTCTAACAGGGGCTTCCTTGGCAAACTCTTCCACAGCAAGGATCTCCCACTCCTGGCCCATTTCCTTCTCCTCTTCCACAAGGCAAAACCCCTCGACAGGCTGATCTCTCATTTCCGTACCCTCCTGGTCCAGGAAAAGCCCATTCTCTGCAGACCCTTCCTCTTCTACCACAGGTTCCCCTATGGTGCCACTCATAACAAGCAGATGTCCATAGCGTCTCAGAACAAGAAACCCTCTGGTCCTGACAACCCACCTGGAGCTGTTTTCACAGACATGCAGGTTTTTGATGGTCATTACCCCTGGGAGGCCTACACGCTGGATGAGTCATTCTTTTGGACACACAATGTTAGCAAAGGGAAACACCTGACAGTGATTCTGAACCACCCAGCAAACCTGAGCAGAGTGCAAGTGTTGACGGGCTCCATCGTGGATGGAAGGTACGCCCTGCAGAAGGGGCAAGTGGAGCTGGGCTACGACCCCCAGGACGTGCCTCCTTCCTGCGCCAGCTTCTTCCTGCTGGGCCGGCTCTTGGAAGGACAGATGGACCAGAAGATAATTCTGAAAAAGATGGGATATGACGTGAGCTGCGTGAGGCTGGTGGTGAAAGCTAGGCAGGCTGGTGGTCTCATGATCAGGCATATCTACCTCTGGGAGGAAAAAGCCTAATAGGAGGAAGGTGATCGAAGTTGATGATAAATCAGTAGGGGTATGAAAAATTAAAATCTTAAAGCCATTTCATTCTAGCCTATATGAATGACATAGGAGATTCAAGGAAAGGAGGGGCAGGGAGAGAAGACTCTCTCATTCTTTTAGTGCCACCACGACGACGTTCCTTCCTTTTTGTACCCGAACAAACAACTCTCACAGGGTATCTTTTGCTGGGGCAGACATAGCTTAGCCTAATTTGGGGAAAGGCCTTGGTCACTCCCAGAATTTTAGATTCCTTGGATGCTGGAATCAGCCTAAATACAGGGTGTTTGTGTGCATGTATGGACACTTCTATGTTCACATGTAGTTAAAGGTGGGGGTGAAGTATGAGGTGGTAATAGGAGCGCAAGTGGGAAAATCATGGGGATCCCCAGAGTTGACATAAGAAGATGACAAGAAAGGGACTCTCGTTAGAAGTCAAACTCTCTGAAGTTCAGGAAAGTAGCAGATGGACTGACAGCAATAAAACAAATCTCTTAATGCTATCGTCTTAAGCTGTTTCCTAGTGCCAATGTAGTTCCCTCTTTTCCTCACCAGACTTGGGCATAAATAGTTTGTAACCAAAGCTTCACTCTCTCATCAGCAATTCACTCGACTCTCCCACTGACTTTTGCATCCACAATGCTACTGAAGCTCTTCCCTATTTGTCATGACAAATATTGTCAAAACTGCCAGGCATGGTGGCTCATGTCTGTAATCCCAGCAACTCAGGAGGCTGAGGCAAGAGGACCGCTTGAGCCCAGGAGTTCGAGTCCAGCCTGAGCAACACAGTGAGATCCAGCCTCTAAAAAAGTTTTAAAAATTAGCCAGGCGTGGTGGCATGAGCCCATAGTTCCAGCTACTTGGGAGGCTGAGGTGGGAGGGTTGCTTGAGCCCAGGAGTTGGATGCTGGGTAGCTGGGACTACAGGAGAGCGCCACCACACCTGGCTAATTTTTTCTATTTTTAGTTGTCCTGCTAATTTCTTTCTATTTTTAGTAGAGATAAGGTTTTGCTCTTGCTGAAGCTGGTCTCGAACTCCTGACCTCAAGCGATCCTCCCACCTCGGCCTTCTAGAGTGAGAGGATTACAGACGTGAGCCACCACACCTGGCCTAAACTATAAAATTCTTAAAGAAAAGAGAGGTCTAAATCATTGTGAACTTGGATTAGGCAAGTTCCTTAGATACGACACCAAAAGCACAAGCACTCAAAGAATAAACTGGGCTTCATCAAGTTAAAAATATTTTGTGCCTCACAGGACAATATTAAGAAGGTGAAGTGCTCGCTTCGGCAGCACATATACTAATATTGGAACGATACAGAGAAGATTAGCACAGCCCCTGTGCAAGGATGATGCACAAATTTTGTGAAGCGTTCCATAATAAAAAATTAAAAAAAGAAAGTGAAAAGACAACCACAGAATGGAGTATTTGCAAATCATATATCTGATGAGAGCCTGGTATCCAGAATATATAAAGAACTCTTACAACTCAATAATAAAGAGACAAATAATCCAATTTAAAAATGGGGAAAGGATTTGAATAGACATTTCTCCAAAGAAGATACTCACGTGGCCAATAAGCACATGGAAAGATTGTGCTTTCACCATTAGTCACTAGGGAAATACAAATCAAAACTACAATGAAATACCACTTCACACCCACCAGGATGGCTATAATGTAAAAAAAATGAAAAGAAAAGAAATATTGTTGAGGATGTGGAGAAACTGGAACTTCATACGTTGCTGGTGGGGCTGTAGAATGGTGCCACCATTGTGGAAAACTGTTTAGCAGGTCCTCACAATGTTAAACAGAGTTGCCATATGATCAAGCAATTCCTCCTAGGTACATACTTGAGAAAATGAAAACATATATCCACACAAAGACTTATACACGAACGTTCATAGCAGCATTATAATAAGCAAAGCATGGAAACAATTCACATGTTCATCAGCTGATGAATGGGTAAGAAAAATGTGGTTCATCCATATAATGAAATATTATTCAATAAAAAGAAACAAAGTACCAGACACATGCTATAACACATATGAACCTTAAAAACATTATGCTACGTGAAAGAAACCAGTCACAAAAGGCCACATAGTATATGATTCATTTATATGAAATGTTCAGAATATGCAAATCTATAAAAACAAAAAGATTAGTGGCCAGAGGCCAGGGAAAGGAGGATTGGAGAAGAATTGCTAATGGGTATGGGGTTTCTTTTTGGGGTGATAAAAATGTTCTGATTGGTTGTGGTGATGGTTGCACAATTTGTTAATATACTGAAAACTATCAAGTTGTATACTTTAGAAGGAATGAATTTTATGATATGTGAATTATAGCTCAATAAAATGGGTATTTAAACAATAAACCAGGCTGGGCATGGTGGCTCATGTCTGTAATCCCAGCACTTGGGGAGGCCAAGGTGGGAGGATAGGTTGAACCCAGAGTTCAAGGCAGCAGTGAGCTATGATCGTGCTGCTGCACTCCAGCCTGGGCGACAGAGTGAGACCCTGTCTCTAAAAAAAACAAAACAAAACCAAAAACGGCTGTAGAAGCAAGTAACTTAGAGGCTATCCTGGTGGCAATAGGGAATCATCGAGCAGATTTTAGGGGGACAGTGAAAGGAACTGAGCTGTGCTTTGGAAAGATCAGTGCAGGCATCATGTGTGAAAACTAGATCAAAAGCAGTCAAGATGGGGAAACCAATTAGAATTAAACAATACGTACAAGGTTCTATCTCAGTGCCTGGCATATAATAGACAATAAACTTCCCACTTCCCTTTTCTTCAGAGACTGAGATCATATTAGGGCCCCCTCTGCCTTAGACAGTGGCTGAGGCCTTGTTCACGTGTCTACAGGGGCCGTGAGATAACACAGATGGGCAAAGCAGGCTTGGCATAAGAACCCAGCAGCAAAAGTGTCATCATAACCGGCAACAGATCCTCAGCCTCTGTGTCTGGGACATGGGCCTGTGGCAGACCTGGGTCTGCCGCCCTGTCCGAAGGGCAGAGCTGCTGTTCAGCTTTGCTAGACAGGTGCACATGGCAAGATGGGCCAGCACTGCCACATCTGGCCATCTTCCAGGAGAAGCTGGAAATCCCAATTTTTATGTTAGACCTCCCAGTTTCTTGAATGCTGGCAACTAATTCAAAATGCTCTCAAAACAAGGTTTTGAGACACCATGAGCCGCTACTCCCCTCTGCTCTGGGGAGGCTTCCCCAGGTTAACAGTTTTATCTCAGGTTACAACATCCCTGATTAGGTCACAACCCCCTAGGATACTCTCCGCAATCGTTTTTAGCTTCAGAAGCACTGGTCAGCTGGACAGGATTTCTGGGACAAACTTCATCTCCAGCAGTGACAGCAACCACCTCTGAGCATGCGTTACTCTGTGGATGGCTGAATCGATCTGCTGTTGATTCTATTAGCTCCTCTTTCAGAGACTGCCGTTTTCCTGATATTGACCCTCCCACCCTATTTGGGGCTTACCATTCTTTGTCTGGGATGAGCCACCAGGGGATTGACGATGCATGTTGTAATTCGAAGGACAGTCCTATCACTAAGGACTGGGGGGTGGCACCAAAGGTTGAGTGGCCTGGAAGAGACGGCTGAAGTTTAGGGTGGCGCTCAGGCCAGGCACTGCCTGTGACTCTGGACGCCTCGCCGAGGAGCGCCGTGTGAGTGATGCGCAACCAAGTGGCCGTGCCGTGTCCCCAAGACAGGCCTCCTTGCCACGTGCCGGATCAGCATGTCTCATCTTGAAGAAGCCGAGGGGTGAAGGTAGACAATGAGGTAAGTCGTCATGGGGTTGGCAGAAGAAATGCAGTCAGGAAAAAAAGTGACCCAGGTCACCGAAGAATAGTTCCAGGGGCGCTAGTGATGAGCACCGAGAACGCCTCCCTTCCGCAGACCTCTTTTCCTTAAAGATGACCCCAGGCAAGGGGCGGGACGGGAGCACACTTGGCTTCCCACAACTGCCTTCTCTGCGACATCCTTTGTCCCGTAATGTGGATGCCCTGTGTCTCTTCTAGGTAGGGTTAGAGCAGGGAAGACAAGAAAGGCAGCCTGATAAAACAAGCCTTAACATTCCTTGGGGGAAGTGAACTCGGAAAGGAGATCAGCCTTGGCTCCCAGAAAGCAAGATGCTTCTCTGGGCAATGATTCTGCTCTTGCCCTTCTCAACGCCTTCCTGGACTTTTCGGGATCCGTGAGGTGCTGAGATACGGGGCCCTTCTGGTTCGCCCTAGGCCCGGTCCCTTCTGATCTTCTTTCCACTCTCCGCTGACCTTATTCTGGCCTCTCACAAGCCAGACTCCCTCTTACAAAAAGCTAAAGAAATTGGGATCTTGCTTTAGAGAAAGATGAGGGGAGACGTTCGCAAGGGAAGGAAATATGCTTCAAGAGGATTTTTGGAGGGCTGAACAAAAGTAAGGGGGCTTTTTAAAAAGGAGGTTAAAACTGTGGCTGACAGGGTGTGAGGTCAGACCGAAAGGGTTCAAAGTTCTGCTGTCATTTATCAGCTGAGCGACTTTGGGAAGGTATGTAACCTCTGGACCCCAATTTTCTCCTCAGGTAAAAGGAGGGTAATAATACAGGATCGCTGTGAGAATTAAGAGGTGGGAAGGACGTGAGCACTTAGAACACGGCGTGGTACCCAGCCCTGAAACATGTTAGCCACGCTAGTGTTACCAAAAGAAAAAAGGGGAAGAGATGATGTCATTCCCGTCAAGCGTGCTGTGGCTCCCTGACACCCACACCCTCCCCACCCTGCCGAACCTCCTCGCTAATCCCGGCTCCTCCTGCAAGGTCTGGCCCCGGCCCCTCCCCTGAGCACCCAGGGCACCTTGAGTTGGATTTGTCTGGACAGTGAGTTCCCGTGTTACCTCCAAATCCATTGCTGAAGCTCAGTGGATGTTTGTTGAATTAGTGAATAATCCCTTGCTTTTGTATGTCACTCCAGCTCATAAAGCTCGTAGGAATACATTATCTGATTTAATCTTCAGAAGCACACTGCAGGGGAGATCCCTGTTTTACGGATTAAAAGAATATATATGAGAGAGATAGGCTACCTGCAGTCTGCAAGGGCCATGAGGATTGCTGCAACCTAAATCCTGCCTGAGGCTCAGCTCCTGGGTCACCCTGTGCAGCCGAAGGTGGGCATCTTGGGGCGGCCACCAGCCCAGGGATGTGGCTTCTGAGAAACCTCACCGAAGTCACCACCAAGCTACCAGCAGGGCCCAGCCCTTCCCCTGGCTCTCTCAGCCCAGTGAATCCACGACATCCAAACACCCCGACCCTTTCAACCAGCCTGTCCCCAGACCCGCTCTTCTGGGGATGTGGCTTTCCCTCGCCAGGGGAAAGGCTGATGTGGTCTCAGGCTGATGGGGGGTGGGGGCAGGGGTGTCTTCCTTTCTTAGTGACCAGCAATTTGACCTTGGCCAATTTGAATAGGGGGGCCCCAGGCGGGCGAGGGGGAAGTGAAGTGGGAGGGCAAGCCCCCGCCATCTCCTCTGCAGGGCCCTCTCCACGGCTTCTGGGGCTCCCTCAGGTCTGCCCAGCAGCTGTCTTCCTTGCTGACTCCTTTTCCTCCCTCCATGCCGGCCACATCCTTCCTTTATCAGAAGCAGCTGCTTTGTGTTCCCCTGAATTGCCTTTTAGGGGAATGGCATTGGTGTCTCTTGGTCGTTGGCTCCTGCTGAGAAAGGTGGGACAGGCTCGGGTTCTGGCTGCCCAGGAGACTGGAAAGGCCATCTCCTCCGGAGAGTTGAGGAGAAGCTCAGGCTGCTGACCGGAGCCACAGTTGAGACCCCAGGACCCTTCCCCCATCCTGGGACCCAGCAGCAATCCATTTTCTTCCAGGTTTTTTCATTCATGAGATTGAGTTCCTACTAGGTGCTAAGCACCTGAGAAGAGAGTCTCAGGTATAAATATCACCTCCTAGGTGAAGCCTTCAAGGCTCTCCCTGGGAATAAGTAACCTCCGACTCCTAAGGTTTGGTGGTATGTATGTAGGCTCTGCTGCCACTCACCCTGGCTTCGAGCCCCAGCTCTATTTATTAGCTGAGAGATCGCGAATTACCTAATCTCTCCGAGCCAGTTTCCCCACCTGTGAAAAAGACAGTCCACCTGCCAGCCAGGGTGGGCACGCAGGTTAGAGGAAATTCTACAACCAGGCAGATGGTAGGCACTCAGAGGGCATCGGCTGAGCTCTCCCTTCTCTCCCGGAGACAGAGGTGCTCGCACTCGGTGTCTGCCAACACGGCACCCTCCTTCACCCCTGCTCAGCCCGCCCATAAGGAGAATCACAGGCTTAGCCCACTCCAAGGGCCTCTGCTGCTCCCTGCCGCCACCTCCCCAGGGCCTCCCCGACAACTGCACCCTCAGCTCTGGGCTTTGGGCTGCCCAGAAACCCTGGGTCTGAGCTCCTGCCCTCTTTCTTAGGGAGCCTCAAACAGGCCCAGGCAGGTAGGACGTTCCCACCGTTGCCAGCCCTGCCCCAGGTGGGTGGGGAGGACAGATTTTTCCCACCGAAAGGCCTTGGGGCATGATTCTCCCCTTTCTGGTCGGGCTACTTGAGGAGCCCTGTGCATCTGTCGCTAAGAGGCAGGGCAGAGAGAAAACCTAGGCTCCCTGGGTCCTCCACAGGCATCATCACCTCTTCCGGTCCACTCACGCATGGGCGGCATCTACCTGGCTGGGGGAGGAGCAAAGGGTGGGGCAGAGGTGTGGCCTAGATAGCTGACCTCTGCGATTCCCAAATGTCCTTATCTGTGAGATAATGTCTTTGCAGGGTTGCTGCAGGATCGAATGATATTAATGTGAATGAGGGCTCAGAACTGTAAGGCAGAAATACATCATATCACACTACCCAGTTTAAAGTCCTTCCATGGCTTCTCCACAGCTCTTGCGGTAAAAGCATTTTTGACACAGCCTACGGCCACCTCACTAACCTCATCCCCCACCACCCGACCCTCACTGTTCCTGAAGCTTTCTCTGCAGCCCCAAGCTCATGCCTGCCCCGGGTCTCTTGCATGCATTGTTCTCCGGACCCCTCCCATCTATCTGGCTAACTCCACTCGTCCTCAGCTTCAAGGAAACTGCCTCCAGGAAGCCTTCCCTGACCACTCACTCACACAAGGCCAGGGCCTCCTGTGACTTGCTCTCTTTGAACGTTTGTCTTCTCCTTTGCACACCTCTGAAGAGTTGTGCGATCACCCCACTCTTGTGCCCCATGAATGGGGGCTTCCAGAGGACAGGGCCTGTGCATGTCAATTTTGTTCGCCACTCTATCCCCAAGGCCTTGCAGCGTATTTGGTGCACAGCAAGCATTTGTTGAAAGAATAGGCAACTGAGTCAGAAGCGGCTCCACCCCCAAGCTCTTCATCCACTCTCCCTTAGCCTCAAGTCCGTGGCAGTCACAGCCATCCTGCGCCCTACCCCAAACACTCAGCTGGGCGCCTGCTCTAGGTCCACCAGAAGAATCGGGAGAGCTGTCTCTCTCCCTTACTCCTCCCCTGCCGAAGCTCAAAATTCTAGTCCTTAGCGTCTCCCCTCTCAACTCCCTTTCAAGACCTCAAAAGAACTCAACCTTTTTACCGTGTCACCTTAGTTTCAGGTCCGGGGCTGCTCCCTAGTTGGCTCCCCTCTCTGCTGTGAACCCACAGGCTTGAGCGCACTGTCCTAGCTGTTAGAGCTTGGACAGACCAGTTTACACCAGTTCTTCACCTGTAACACAGGGATGCCACGTCACAAAACGGTTGAAATCATAAGATACACAAATCACTACCTGTGTCAGACACCGCGCTAAGCACTTTACACGCTTTCACCTGCGCAGCTCGGTGTGCACGGTCTGATCTAGTTACTCCAGCTTGCGTGGGGGGAGCTGAGGCATGGAGAGCTAGCTCATGGCTGGCTCACACCATTAAAATGTTTGAACACAGACAAGCTCCCTCCTGAGCCCCACGCTCTCTTTCTTTTTTTCCCCTTAAGTCTCACTCCATTGCCCGGCTAGAGTGCCAAGGTGTCATTCATCACAGCTCCCTGCAACCTCAAACACCTGGGCTCAGGCCCATGCTGTTCCTTAACTGCTATGCTTGCTCTTTCCCCTTAAAGTCAGGGGCAGAGTAGGTGCTCGGTAGGTTGAGGTTATTTAGATTCAAATTCAGCAAGGCAGCTGGGGAGATTTGTCTCCTAAAGCTCACTTAGAGCTTGTGCAGGTAAGTGCCAATGTTTGCGACAGGGTTGTACAAACTTCAGGGATTTTCCTTTCCCTTCCTCTTGAGGCGTGAATTCCCGCCTCGTTCCTGGCCAGTGTAACTACGTTAGCAGCAGCAGGGACGATGGGACAAGAAGCAACTACAAAGTGTTCAAAAGAGGTGACAGGAAGTTGAGTACAAGAAAACTATTTCACATTCCTTAACCTCAGGAAGTTAGGGGACAATTTTCATTTTTTTTAAAGCTTTGTTTGGGCCATGAGTGTCAGACTGAGGAATAATTTTTTTCCAAGTATGCACCAACACAGTTTTATCGCGCTCTTTGCGCCCTCAAATGTCTGGGCCCCTAGGATGGTGGCTCTCAACTCGCGCTGCGTGTTTGCTTGCTTAGGAAGGTTTGAAAAACCAGCTCGGGCCCTGTCCTAGACAAACTAAGGCAGCTGTGGGGCAGAGCCTAGGCATCTGTACAATCCCCAACCTACAATGGTTCAACTTAAAATGTTTCAACTTTCTTTTTTCTTTTTGAGAGTCTTGCTCTGTGGCCCCAGCTAGAGTGCAGTGGTGTCATCATAGCTCACTACAACCTCAAGTTCCTGAGCTCCAGTGATCCTCCTGCCTCAGCCTCCTGAGTTGCTGGGACTACAGGCACACACAGCCTCACCCAGCTAATTTTTTTTTTTTTTCAGAGACGGGTTTCGGTTTCGCTATGTTGCCCAGCCTGATTTCGAACACATAGCCTCAAGCGATCCTCTGCCCTTTGCCTCCTAGAATGCTGGGATTACAGGCGTGAGCCGCCATGCCTCACCCAATTTTTCCACTTTCTTAGGGTGCAAAAGCAATAGGCATTCTGTAGAGATCATACTTCAAGTACCCATACAACCATAGTGTTTTTCACTTTCAGAACCATATGCAATAAATTATGAGATATTCTACATTTGATTATAAAATTGGCTTTGTGTTAGATGACTTTGCCCAACTGTGGGCTAATGAAAGTCTGAGCACATTTAAGGTAGGCTGGACTATGTTCGGTAGGTTAAATGTATTAAAATGCACATTCAACTTACAGAGACTCCCAGTATGGTCTCATCACCTGGGAACTTGTTAGAAATGGAAATTCTCAGCCATACTCCAGACCTGCTGAATCGGAAACTCAGGGGCAGGGCCAGTACTCTGTGTTTACAAGCCCTCCAGGGGATTCTGGTGCTGGCTAAGGAACACTTACAGAGGCAGTGACTTTTAAAATGGAAAACAATCAAAAGGGACATCATATCTCAGTCTGTTGTTTAGTGCTCTGGAAAAAGGAGGGAGAGTCAAACAGCTTTTCATCGTGTGTCTAGAACGTCTAGACCTCTCCTGTCATCCTGCCCACTCTTGGGCAGCCCTGTGGCAGATGATCAGCAAAGATAGCTCCAACTCCTCCTCTCCCTGTGCATGCCTGTCACCCTTCCCACCAAGAGTTGGACTGACTTTTCCCTGTGTATTAGTTTATGAGAGCTGCTGTAACAAAGTACCACAAGCCAGGCTGCTTAAAACAGAAATTTATTGTCCTGCTGTTCTGGAGGCCAGAAGTCTAAGATCAAGGAGTCGGCAGGGCTAGTTTCCTCTGAAAGCTGTAGGGAAAAGTCTGTTCCAGGCCTCTTTGCTAGCCCCTGTCGCTGTGGCAGCGTGACGCCGATCTCCACACGGCATTCTCCCTTTTATAAGGATGCCAGCCATAATAGTGTATGAGGGGCCCGCTCCGCTCCACTAGGACCTCATCTTAACTCATAACATCGGCAATGACCCCATTTCCAATTAAGGTTGCGTTCTGAGGTACTGAGGGTTAGGACTTCAACGTATAATTTTAGGGGGACACAATTGAACCCATAATGCCTCTCAGTGAATTTGGGCCTTAAGGCCTAGGTCGTAAGAGGCCTCACAGCTTGTTGTCACTCTCCGGGAGCTGGTGCCAAGTGAGGTCCAAGCCCTGGAGGAGAAAGGCCTAGGAAGGAAGGAAGGCAGGGAGGCCCAGCCCCCGACCCTCGCCCGCCATTCCAGCTAAGGCATCAGATGTGCCCGTGTGGCTATCTCGCAGTCCTTGGGCTGCCCCAACCAACGCCCTCCCCGCCGTAGAGAGGGTGAGCCACCACCACCAAACCCTCCCCAAATTACAGAATCATGAGTGTATACATAGCGGTTGTTTAAGCCACTAAGTTTTGGGGTACAAAGCAAGAGATAACTGCAGCGAACCTTGAACAACACAAGACCTTCACAATTAACGCTTGATTCCTTCTGCTGGAAACCCTGAGCCCAGCGCCTGCCTATCGCTCAGATAAAATATTTGGGTCTCACTGCGGGCTGAGTGGCTGGGAATGAGGACAAAGTTGTGCTTGTGTTCAATGAATGGCCCCCTCTGACCTACCTAAAAGCTTCTGAGAGCGCGGGTGAGAAGCTGGGGCCCTGGCGCAGGCCAGGGAGGGGGCGAGAGGTACTGAGGGGCGCTTTGTGCGGGTGGGCTCGCGGCCAGGGCGCCGGCGCACAGAGCCGATTGTGTGGGCTCCAGGACACTGGAACCTCGGGGGGTAAGAGGAGGAATACAAGTAGTGAGAGGCCTTGGCCAAGGCGAAAACTGGAATAATTAACCATTGAGAACGAGTGTCTTCAAAAGAGCCTAATTTTGGGGATATGAAGAGCTACAGAGAAACACAAAGAAGTGATTACTCAGAATAGGAACAGAGGATTATTATACGGGGAAGCGTGATGGAAGAGAAAGCCCCCTCTCCTCCCTGCGGTGGGCTGTGGTCGCCACAATCGCATCGGCAGCCGTGGACACCAATGAATCCCGTGTTGCAGGTGCTGTCCTAAGCACTGTACGTTCAACCCTCACCACCACCCTGAGGCAGGCACTGTTGCTCTGGCCTCGGTGCGTAGCTAGAAAATGAGGCCCAGTAACATGACCGAGGCCACGCAGTTATTGAGTGGCAAAGCCGGGATTCACATCCAGGTCTTCCGGCTTTGGAGTCTGTGCTCTAATCACTAGCTGTGCTGCTCGGTCCTTTTTAAGGCCAACCTCACCGTCCCTCACTCCTCTGCACAGCCTTAAACATAGCAGTGAGACGTGGCTTGCGCCTGGGGCTAGTAAAACCCACTCCAAGGGGCCCGGCCAGCAGGGGTGGGGACTGTTCCCTGGTCGGATACTGTAGAACAAGATGACCAAATGGGCCAGGGGCTGCTGCCTCCCCTGTAGCTGTGGCTGCATGAAACCCTTCATGGGACTTGCCTACTGCCTTTCCAACAGCCTGAAAGCAGCTCCTCCCAGAAGAGGCCGTCCCTGCCCTCCGAGGAGCCTTCGCGGACTTGACCAGGTGCGGGGAATCAGATTGCAGCAGACAGCAAGAAAGGGCGGGGTGGGGTGGCCTGCACCTCAGACACCCTCATCTTTCAATTTCTTCCTAGTTGCTTGGGTTCTGCACCCTTGTCCTGAGATGGGGGTGGGGGTGGGGGGTTCTTAACTGGAGATCTAGTCCAATCCCTCAATTTACAGACAAGGAAAACATCCAGGGGAGAGAATCACCTGACAAGGTCTCCATGTCTGCCCCAAGTGGGAGGGGTGGGTCATCTCTTTCCCCAGGAGGGGCTGATGTCACACTGCCTCTTCCCAGAGGCTGAGGACTGGGGAGAGGGGAGGGAAGGAGGCTCATGCTCACTGCCAGCTTCCTCATCCTTCCCACCCGCGAGGTCTTCCCACTCTGCCACCTGCGCTGCGTCCTGCCCTGTTCTGCGAGCAAGTGCTCCAGTCTGCAGCTGAGCAGCACCCGTAGCCCCCGGCCTGTTCCTCAGGCGATCGGTATCCCAGGAAGTGGCAGAGAGAGTCTCAGTTTGAGGCCCAGAACTTTTGTCACCAATTTGGTTTCTAACTTTGTTCCCGCTCTCCCTGGGCAGTAAGAATGAGCCCCATTGTGAAGTAAGGGGCCAGGGACATGGGGAATCGCCAGTTTGTCACCAGCCCTCTGACTTTAATTCCCAGCCATCGAAGGCCTTAGGCGGTCACCATCTTTCTCCCACCACAGATTGGTACTGCAGCTCCTGTCTTCCTGCCTCCCGCCGGGTCCAGTCTAGCTCGGTACCCCATCACGCACGAGGCCGCGGCGGGAAGCGCGGTGCAGGATGGGATCAAGACACACACCCTGCCCTCGAAGGCTCATGCGACCATCCTTTTTCCTCACTCCTTGGCATGAACCTTTTGGTCAGGAGATGCTTGCTCCACGGACACACGCAGCCTGCCCCCCTTGAGTTCGCACCCCCTTTCCCACCACTCTGCCTTGCAGCGTGAGCCCCAGCATGAGGAAGCTAGTTGTAGTTCAACCGCTCAGCCTTCAAGACCCATCGCCACCACCTCACTGCCCATTTTTGTCAGATTATATTGTGACTTGTTCACACACCTCCTCTTCCTAACTTTGATCCTACGATCAGACCCAGAGGGCAAGTAGGTTTCGTGCCGCATGTGCTGGCGCTTCTGGGGCGTCGCCAGGGCTCAGCAGGGCGGGAGCGCATGCTGCCCACGGAGCTGCCACTTACGCCCGGGAGCCTCCCTCCTTACACGCTTCTTCCCATTTCCCTGGAGGAAAACTGGTCTTTTTGCGGGGTGCAGGGGATAACTTAAAGAGGTTTATCCTGGGCCAAATGCATGTGACCAACTCGGGGCACATGGCCTCGAGAGGTCCTGAGAAAAAATGCCCCTGAAAGTCTTGTATGGTGTCTAACTCCTTTCTTGGCAATTGCAGGAATGAATAAAAGATGAATTCTTCCACCTGAAGTAAAACAGCCAACCCAGGATTCCAATTTCCCACCCGCAAAGGTGCAGGCGCCTGCCTCTGTTGCTGCTGTGTTTATACTCGTATCGAACACTTAAGACGACCCTGCCCCCTTCTGTGACCATCTCATCCCCTGGTTCTCTTCCCAGCTCCTGGGCTGGAGAGTCTCTCCCTCCCGTGGACAGCAGCACTGTCCAAGGTGTCTCCCCTGCCCTTTTATACTCTTCCCGGTGACCTCGTCCTGACCCTCAGCTCTAGCCACACCTAGACACCAGTGACCCAAAGTCCTGAATTCCTAGGTTCCAGAGCAGTATCTCCAGGTACCTGATGTGTCTGGTCAGCCTTTAGGCACCTTAAGCTTAAAATGCCTGTTATGGGCTGAATTGTGAATTGGGTTCCCCCCATACCCCACCTCAAATTCATGTTGAAGTCCTACCACCAACACTGAGTACTTCAGAATGTGCTGGTATTTGGAGATAGGCCCTTTCAAGAGTTAATTACGGTAAAATGAGGTCATAAGAGTGGATCCTAATCCAATACGACTGGCATTTTTATAAGAGATAAGGACAGACAGAAGAAGACCACCTGAAAACCCTGGAAGAAGACAGCCATCTGCGAGCCAAGGAGAGAGGCCTCAGAAGAAACCAACCCTGCTGATACCTTGATCTTGGACTTCCAGCCTCCAGAATTGAGAGAAAGTACATTTCTGTTGTTTAAGCCATCCAGTCTGTGTATTTGTTATGGCAGCCTGAGCAGACTAACACAATGTCTAAATCTGAATTCTTCTCCAAATCCAAATGGGAAATACAGGAAGGAGAACAACTCATGCTATCCAAGGCAGAGTCATCTATGTGCCATGTCAACTGGTCACTAAGGGCTGTGATCCAACCCTTTTACTCTCCCCCGCCCCAATCTCACTGCTCTGGTCCAAGCATTGTTTTTCACCTTAATTACCATGATAGCGTCTACCCCTCTACCGCACCTCTGCTGGAGATCTACCAACTGCCAAGAAATTCTTTAAGGCAAGGTTTCTCTGTATCAGCACTATTGACGTTTCTGGGTGGGATAATTCTTTTGTCGTGGGGGGCTGTCTTGTGCCTTGTAGAGTCCCTACACACTACCTGCCAGAACACCCCTATCCCCAGCTGCAACAACCAAAAATGTCTAAATAATGCCACATGTTCCCTGGAGGGCAAAATTACCCCAGGTGGAGAATCACTGCTTTAAGCACAGGTTTTCTCTGAATGTAGGCACTTGAAAGCCACTGAAGATTTTATATAGGAGAAAGTTCAAACTTTGTTGTTTTCCATTTGCTCCCTAGCATCTAGAACATACGGCTCATAGTAGATGCTCAATAAGTATTTGGGAAAAGAAATTTTAAAACCGACATCATTCAGCTCTGTACCTTTATTCTCTAGCTTCTTCTTCCTCCATCCCAAGCTTCAGCTGCAAACTATTTCAACTCACCCAAAGACAACATGCTCATATTTTCCACACTTTTTTCTATCCAGTCTCTGCCTGGAACCCTGCCCTGTACCTCAACCCATCTTCAGTATCTGGTTCCAGTGCCAATCTTCCTGAAGGCCTTCCCCTGGCTGGCCTGGGGCTTCCTGTGCCCTCCAGGTACTGTGCATAGATCCCACCCCAGTTCCACTGAGCTTTAAGGAAGAGGCAAGACAGAAAAAGAGACAGCAGATAGGTTCCTTGCTGCAGGTGGGCGGACGAGTGCAGGACACTGAAAGCCTACAAGAAGATGAGTCACATCAGTCTCCAAAAGGCTGAGGAACTGGAAGCTCTAGGAAGTTATGAAGGGGCGGATGTAGGACAGAGCCGAGAATAGGAAGACCGGTTAAAAATCTTCATAAAGGAACAGGCAGATGCCTAGATCCTGTCTTTCCCTTATTCAGCAGACAACTGTCATGTGTCCAACAGAAAACAAATGTACACCTTATAGTCGTCAAATCTGAGAGACTCTGGTCTCAGTTACCTAAGGCACAGCTCAGGGTGCAGGGGAGGAACCAGACTGAAAATCAGGCAAAACTAGTGAAAGTCTGCACCACAGAGAAAAAGAAAGTCAAGGGCTCCTGTCCTATCTACACATTCTTGGAAGGCAGGAACTTTTTTTTTGTTAAATCTCTAGTATGTTCTGATGCTTGCTGAAGTTGGAAAAAAGAAAAAAAAGAAAGAGATTTCTAATATGGGCCAGGTGCTTTGGAGGTGTTCTCCTTTCCTCTCATTTCGGCCTCTCCCCTAGTCTTCAGTCCTGGCTCACCAGAGTAACCACCCTGCCCTCCAAGGTCTCCACAGAGCCACTGCCCACGAGGCTCCTGGGTCTTTGCAAATGGAAGGCGATGGTACCTGCAGTAAGTCGTCTAGGTTTAGACTTTGCTGTGGCCAGGCCTAGAGTCTCATCTGCCGCCAACTCCAGTGACATCTGTGAGAAAAATCCCAGCTGAGGAAGGGCAACGCTTACTTTACTCTCATACTTCAAATAGAATACAGTTGATCGACACAGGCTTGAACTACATGGGTCCACTTACACGTGGATTTTTGTCAACAAAGTTACACCATGTGTGCCTGCCTCCCTTTCCAGAGACAGCAAGATGAACCATTCTTCTTCAGCCTACTCAACGTGAGGGTGACAAGAATGAATACCTTTATAACAATCACTTCCACTTATGAATATATTTTCTCTTCTTCGTGATTTTAACATTTTTTCTCTAGCTTATTGTAAGAATACAGTATGTAATATATATATGAACTATGTGTAAATCAACTGTTTATGTTGTTGGTAAGGTTTCTGGTCAACAGCAGGCTATTACTAGTTAAATTTGGGGGGAGTGAAAAGTTATATGTGGATTATTATTTTTTTTCCAAGACAGGATCTTACTCTGTCACCCAGGCTGGAGTGCAGTGGCATCATCGTAGCTCACTGCAACCTCAAACTCCTGGGCTCAAGTGATCCTTCCACCTCAGCCTCCGAACTAGCTGGGACTACAGATACACGCCACCATGCCGGGCTAATTTTTTAATTTTTTGTAGAGATGGGGGTCTATGTTGCTCAAGCTGGTCTCGAACTCTTGGCCTCAAACAATCTTTCCTCCTGGGCTTTCCCTAAAGTGCTAAGATTACAGGCATGAGCCACCTCACCTGGCCAAAAGTCACAGGTGGATTTTCGACTGCATGAGGGGTTGTTGGCCCTAGCCTCTATTTTGTTCAAGGGTCAACTGTATGTACTTGTTAAGACTCCAAGTGTCTCTAGTTTCAGATCATGGCTTCCAAGGCAAGAATTTCTCTTCTCCATCCTCACACTGCCAGTGGCTCCAAGGTTTGAAAGGAACCCAGGCAAGGCTCTCCCAGGGATGTGGCCCTACCTGGGACTTGGAGGTAGGTGGGAGCTAAGGCAAGGAACAGATTTAACAAAAATCCTTCCTGTTTATTTCAAAAATGCAAAAAGGGAAGTTGGATAAGAGAACGTGACTTACATTCTATTCGACTGGGGGACGAGCAGGTATGGCAGCTTCTAGTTTTCCAAATAAATTATCTGGCTTGCTCCGCCCACTTGTAAGTGGCTCACTCTATCTAGTATCTAATCTCAGGAGAGCGCTCAGGGTTAGGCGTCCAGCCCTCATTGGACATGCTCCTTCCCACCACCTGGGGCACCTGTGGGGATAAGGGGAGTCTCGCTACATACCGGTTTGAACAAACACAGGGAGAATTGCTAATATGTACAAATTCACGTGTCCAGTGAGGGAAAAAGCAAGGAAGAGAAGGAAAGAAAAGAAAACGTCAGCTCGCTGGTTTCTGGGTGAAGATACTGGCAGAGCAGGCTGGGGGCACTTGCTGAACACAAACAGATCCAGACCCATCGCCAGGCATTTTAATAAGACAGGTTTTTCTCGCTTCTTTCCTTTCCTTCTATACCTTAATTCTTTCTCTAACCCCAGCCCTTTGAGTACTAGAGGACCCGGGAGGTTAAGAGTCTTCCAGGAACAGCTTTGGAGAAAGATTCTGAAGTAGAAAGTCAACAGCTATAGCAAGTGAGACCTGTGTTGCTTAAAATGGAAGAAAGGGATTTAAGACAAATGAATAAGATGGGCTGAGGGCCTTGTGTTTTTGGGGAGAAAGGACTGAGAGAAACGGGGTAAAAGCCAAGCCAGAGACTGTCAGACCTTTATACTCAGAACTGCAAAGCCAGAGCAAGATGGGCAAACAGACGACGAGACCCAGAGCCTGGGGACTGACAACCACACAGGTCCACAGCTCTCGTCAGACACATGCAGCTCCGTGGTAGAGGTCAGAGTCCGTGGGCCTGGGCACGATGCTCTGGGAGGCCACCCTCTCCGCAAACTCCTCCCAGGCATTCATCAGGCATGGTTCACAGACGCTGGGAACTGGCTTCTAGATTAACAGTAATAACTAGTTTAGCTCCAGACTAAAGACATCTGCTCTTTGGAATCCTGCTTCTTGGACCCTGTGCCTCTATAAGGTGTCAGGGTAGAGCCCTAAATCTAAGATGGTGGCTGCAGACTGGCCTGGGGGACTCCAACCTCTACCGCCCTCTGTTGGCCACACGGAGGACAGGTCAAAATGCTCGATTCCTTGCAGGCATCGAAACTGAGCAGTTTGTCTCAGAATGCTGGGGGCAGATAAACTTTCAGCAGCTTTCACTGGAACCTGGAGAAGGCTTTACCTTCCTTGAGGTAGGCTGAGGACAAGGGGTGCACATAGGGACCCACATGGACTCAAAGTATTACAGCCCAGGGGCTGAGCCGGTGAGTGTCTGTCAGGGTGGCCTGCTCACACAGAAGAATGGCAGTGCCAGTCCTCTGCCAGAAATTCCCTGGCTGGAGTCCCCAGAGGCAGATGCCATCCTGCCTCTTAACGTGGAAGGCAACGAAGCACGTCAGGAAGGCTAGGGAAGGCCCACTGCCCGGGCAGAGTCCCACACACAGAGCTCCGCATTGCTTGAGCCACGGACTGTATTTGTAGGGGTGGGGGAGACAGCGGAATGAGTTACAGAATTGGGGAGCCAGAGGCCAGGCGCTGCAGGTGCCAGGACCCCCTAGAACTTGTCACTGTCATCCTCTCAGTCCATAGACTCTGTGCCTACTTCTTCATAATCCTTCTCCAAGGCGGCCAGGTCCTCTCGAGCCTCAGTGAACTCCCCTTCCTCCATGCCCTCGCTCACGTACCAGTGCACAAATGCCCGCTTGGCAAACATCAGGTCGAACTTGTGGTGGAGGCAGGCCCAGGCCTCAGCGATGGCCGTGGTGTTGCTTAGCATGCAGACTGCCCTCTGCACCTTGGCGAGGTCGCCCCCAGGCACCACTGTGGGGCGCTGGTAGTTGATGCCAACCTAAGAAGAAACAGGAAGTAGCATGAGTACCTGGTTTACATTTCTTGGAAGGAGTCTGTACAAGGATCCCTATAACTGGGGAAGGGGCAGTCACTTGGTGTCTGGCATTTGCCAACATGTAAGAAACATGGAGATAAAGGAGATCACCACAAGGAAATAAACCCAGAATGTGAGAACTTCTACAAGACCAGTCTCTTCAAAGTCACTTTCAGGAAGAATAGTGGACTGTTTTATATTAATTGACTTGAGACAAATAAGCTAACACTTTGTCCTTGATTAGATCTCAACTTCGAAAAACTGACTATAAAAAACATTTGTGGCAACTTGTAAAGTTTGAATACTAATAAAGCATTCTTATTTAGGGGAAGTACTATTCATTGCTAGGTATACAAACAGATTTGTGTGTTACGTAGCTATATAAGCAAGTTTAAATGGGTCAGCAAAGCAAAGATAAAGGAAACATACATTTATACGTTAAACCCAGGTAGTGGGTATATGGGTGTTAAATGTACTAGTCTCCTTTTTAGTTTAGAAAATAGTTTAAAAAACATTAAACTTTACAGAGATCTCCAGTTGGAGCTAAACTTAACCTACTTTAAACATCGATCTATCCAGAATATGTAAATACATTTCATATTCAGTATTCTCTCCCTCCACTAAAAAAAAAAAAAAAAAAAGGTCAACTTCCCATTAATGTCTCTAAGGACAGTAAGATGACTACTTCCTAAAGCCCTATTCTTCCTTCGAGTAGCTAAAACTTTTCCTAATATGGAGGCAGAAACAGTCTGCCTCCCAGATATCCCATCCCTCATCTCCAGTGGAGCTACAGGACAACTCTTCAACACCGGCAAGCAGCTATTGTCTTTATGACCAGGGGTCCCTGCCTTGCCTCCCCTCCCCTTCCATTGTGGCCACATCCGCAGCAGTCACAGGGCAGGAAAGCTATGTAGCTTTCCTTCAATTTTTTTTTTTTTTTTTTAAGAGACAGGGTCTTACTCTGTCACCCACACCGGAGTGCAGTGGCATGATCACAGCTCACCATAAACTCCTGGGCTCAATTGATCCTCCCGCCTTAGCCTCCTGAGTAGATGGGACTACAGGCACACCCCACCATGCCCAGATAATTTTTAAATTTTCGTAGAGACAGGGATCTCGCTGTTGCTCAGGCCGGTCTGGAACTCCTGGCCCCAGGCAATCCTCCTGCCTTGGCTTCCCGAAGTGCTGACATTTACAGGCATGAGCCACCGCACCCAGTCTGTATATGGTTTCCAATGCCACAGCTGCTGCTTTTAGTCTTTCTAGAGTCTTACCCTGGAACCAACCCCATAAAACTTCAACTAGGCCATGTGCACAACACCCTGGGAATGTGGACCGATAGATAACAGGGCGGGGCGTAAACGAGCCCTTCCTCTTTACTGCGAGAGGAAGAGACTACATTCACAGATGCAGAACACAGCCTGCTGACCCACATTCCCTATCATCTGATGAGTCTTTCTGTGCTGCTAAAAGCATAATTCCCTCCTGAGCGGAAGCCACATCATGCGGCTACATCCCTAGCACAGGGCAGCAAGGAGGCCATTCCCCCAACCTGACTGGTAAGCCCAGGAAATGCCTATTGCCAGGCTAAGCAACATGAAACTGATATTTTTCCTCTCATAAAGGCAATCTTTCAAGTAGAATCCACCCTGGCTTATAGTCCAAAGGCCTGGCTTCTAGACCAGTTGAGATCTATCAACGTTAAAGACAGTCTCTAGGCTGGGCGTAGTGGCTCATGCCTGTAATCCCAGCTCTGAGAGGCCAGGAGTTTGAGACCTGCCTGGGCAAGATAGTGAGACCCTGTCTCTATAAAAAGTTAAAAAATTAGCTTGGCGTGCCTATAGCCCTAGCTACTCAGGAGGCTGAGGTGGGAGGATCACTTGAGCCCAGGAGTCTGAGACTATAGTGCATTATGATCACCGCCACTGCACTCCAGCCAGAGCAAGACCCTGTCTTAAATATTAACAAATAAGGACAGCCTCTAAAGCTGTTATTTGCTCTATTCTCCCCACCCCTAGTACATTTGTTCTTCAGGAACTCCTTTCTCAGCAGGTACATAAGTCACGTGCTAATCCCTCCCTTTACCCCCAACTTGCCTTGAAACCTGTGGGACACCAGTCCACAAACTGGATGCTGCGCTTGGTCTTGATAGCAGCGATGGCGGCGTTCACATCCTTGGGCACCACTTCTCCACGGTAGAGCAAGCAGCAGGCCATGTACTTGCCATGACGAGGGTCACACCTGACCATCTGATTGGAAGGTTCAAAGCAGGCATTGGTGATCTCTGCCACCGAGAGCTGCTCGTGGTAGGCCTTCTCAGCTGAGACGATGGGTGAGTAGGTCACCAGCGGAAAGTGGATGCGGGGGTACGGCACCAGGTTTGTCTGAAACTCCGTGAGGTCCACGTTGAGGGCGCCATCAAAACGCAGCAAGGCGGTGATGGAGGACACAATCTGGCCGATGAGCCGGTTGAGGTTGGCGTAGGTAGGGCGCTCGATGTCCAGGTTGCGGTGGCAGATATCACAGATGGCCTCATTGTCTACCATGAAGGCACAATCCGAGTGTTCCAGGGTGGTGTGGGTGGTCAGGATGGAGTTGTAGGGCTCCACAGCCGCTGTGGACACTTGCGGGGCTGGACAGATAGCAAACTCCAGCTTGGACTTCTTGTCGTAGTCCACAGAGAGTCGCTCCATCAGCAGGGAGGTGAAGCCTGAGCCGGTGCCACCCCCGAAACTATGGAAGATCAGAAAGCCCTGAAGCCCGGTGCACTGGTCTATCCAGAGTAGGAAATAACACCGTTAAGAATACAGATGGCATGTCATCTGTCCCCAACCCTCTTCTGACAGAGCTCTTTTCTGTCTAGAAAGCTACTCTTACCTAACTATAATTGCACTCACTTCTATATTTTAAAAGACTTTGAAGTATAATTTATACTTAAGTGAGTATGCACACTTTCTATGCATAGTGAATGATTTGGTAAGCATATAACCAAACCAGTTAAGATATAGAAACTTCCATCACCCTCAAAGTCCCCTCACATCCTTTTGCTTCTCGTCTACAGAGGTGAGAAAAGAATACCTCCAAGAGGCTTGGAGTTCCTGGGAGACGGAGGAGGAGAAAGGCCAACCTTGTGTATGTGGAGGGCCACGGTGAGGGAGGATGTTGGACCAGCCTCAGCGCTGGGCCCTCTCAGCCCTGTTGCTCGGCCACCCGGCCGCAGGACAGTGGGAGTGGGGTGGCATCCTATGGAACATATAGATTTCCAGGCCCTGCCTCAGACTGAAACCCAGGAACCTGCACATTTAAAAACTACCTTAAGTGATTCCAATATACGTGTTCTTTGGACCAGAAAAACGTCAGCCTATACCAGACACATGGGTATAAGAAAGGTCTAACCTTAGGGCGCACATTTTTTTCATTTGTGAGGAGGAGAGCACAGAATCCTACCCTCCAAGTTAGTCCAGTCGCCAGTCTCTATTGGGCAGCAGAGAGTATGTCTAGACAACCCCTCTAGAGCAACCGTGCCAAAGTTCTGGCTCCCAGTTCTCAGGGCCTCAGACAGGGGAAGGGTAAAGTAAGAAGTGGTTAGGAGCTAAGCAGGGGCCTCTCCCAGCTGGAAAGTTCTGCATGGGAGTCTAAGGACAACAAGCTGAGCTGCTATAGGGAAGGATGAAAGTAGGCTGGGATCAGACAATCAGACCCCACAAAGCCAGGAATCAGCAGGACAGACGCCCGAGTCCACAGACTCCGGGCAGGGCAGGTATTTCAGGCTTCCTGCCCTAGATCCACACCCAGGAGAGGGCACACAGGTCCCCCTGGGGGAAGCCCGGTGGACAGACAGGCCAGAGAAACGACATTAGGTAGCAGCTGCAGGCTGCGGTTTTCCTTTCTTCCCACACATATTCAGCCTCCCAGGCCAGGGAGGGAGGCTAAGGACGCAGTGACCTCCCGCATGCGCCTGCTCACCAGTTTGCGGATTCGCTCCAGCACCAGATCGATGAGCTCCTTCCCCACGGTGTAGTGGCCGCGGGCATAGTTGTTGGCCAGATATCAGCTGCTCAGGGTGGAAGAGCTGCCTGTAAATGCCAGTTCTTACCCTATCTTGAGGAGAGAGAGGGCAAAGTTGAGAGACTGTTCTCATTCCCAAGACGACTCAGGCACCAGAACCTCTGCGCTAAGCTTCCCCAGGAGTAACTGCACAGCGGCGATGGACACGCGGCACTCCACAGGCCCACTCCTAACGCCGGTCCCACCTGGGCACCTTTTACAGTCCCTTCCTTCCGATCACAGCCACTTCATTTCGCCTGGTGAGGAATCCGAGGGGAGTTCAGGGGACTCTTACTTTTTTTTTTTTTTTGAGACAGAGTCTCACTCTTTTGCCCGGGCTAGAGTGAGTGTCGTGGTGTCAGGCTAGCTCACAGCAACCTCAAACTCCTGGGCTCAAGCGATCCTTCTCCCTCAGCCTCCTGAGTAGCTGGGACTACAGCCATGTGCCACCATGCTCGGCTAATTTTTTCTGTATATTTTTAGTTGTCCAATTAATTTCTTTCTGTTTTTAGTAGAGACGGGGTCTCGCCCTTGCTCAGGCTGGTTTTGAACTCCTGAGCTCAACTCCGCTCGCCTCGGCCTCCCAGAGAGCTAGGATTACAGGCGTGAGCCACCGCGCCCAGCCTCACTTCACTTTTGATTGGGGTAAGAGTATAGACGAATGCAGAAAACCCAGCCACAGTTTAACATCTAAAAAATATCTTTAGGAAGATGGGGGAAGGGTAGAGTTTTCATGAAGAGGAAACTGAGGAGCTCTAGATGCAGAAGGGAGGAAGCAGAAAAGCCCCCGTGGGGCCAGCAACAGCCAGGTTCACACGGCCCACATCCTAGTAGGGGCCTATTTCGGTTCAGGCCGAGCAGGGTCCACTGCGAATGCTCTCAGCTCCCAGTTCTTTAGGCAATGCTATTCTCAAAAGTCTGAGTGTGGGGAAAAGGAAGTTTAAAATTTCTGCTTTTATATCCACTCCCTTCCGCAGTCTTCATTCTCAGCCTGATCCTTGACTCAAATATCTGACAGTTTCTGGGCAGAGCTGTGCGACTGATCTCCGTCTCAGCACAGGAAGCCCCCAGTATCCCTCCTGAGACAGAGTCTAGACAAAAGCAACAGACTTCATGCCTTAGTGTTATTCCTGGCAGGGGACTGCCTGCATTCCAAGTGTTTCCTCCCTAAGCAGAGCAACGCACTGACTTCGGGCTGGCAAAAAATATGGGCCAGGGGAGGGGGACACGGCCGCCCCCCCCACTCACCTATGACAGCAGGCTCCAGGTCCACAAAGACAGCCCGGGGCATGTGCCTGCCAGCCGCTGTCTCACTGAAGGAGGTGTTGAAGGAGTCATCGCCACTCCCCAGGGCCTTGCAGCTGGGCATGTTGCCATTGGGCTGGATGCCGTGCTCCAGGCAGTAGAGCTCCCAGCAGGCATTGCCCATCTGCACCCCGGCCTGGCCCACATGGATGGAGATGCACTCTCGCTGGCGGTGGTGGAAACAGAGCAGAGTGACGTGCCATGAGCAGTGTGGGGAGGGAAGTAGGGGCTTGAAAAGCCTTCCCTGGGAGCACCCCTTATCTTTTCTCCCTGAAGGCTGAAACCTGGCATTACCTAGTCTGAAACCCAGAAGACTGGGTTCTCGTTCCAGGATTTCCTTCCCATACTTGAAGCAAAACCACCTCCAGATCCTCATTTTCCTTTATTCATCAGGGCTCTAGAAGGCGGCGGCTGGGCCTAGGTCTTCTGGGGAAGGAACTAGAGAAAGCCAAAACCACGCAGCCAAATCCCACTGCATAGTGCCCTCTGTCGGTTGGGGTGGCTCGGGAAAGATCAGAGTCCTGTATCCCAAGACAGGCCTACTAGGAGCTTCTAGGTTCCAGCACCGGGCCTAGGAGATGTCTCCCCCAGCAGCGGTCGGTTCTCTGTCTCCCCCACACTCTGAACGGGCAGGAGACTAAGTTCGGGCCTGTGGATTAACCGAGGAAGCAGCCCTGGAGTTGGAGCCAGCCTCTTGAAAGCTCACCCACAACCCCCACTTTCGAGGGGACATGCACCTACCCTGGTCACCTGTCCCTGACAACTGCAGTACAGAAAAGTTAATCCAAGCAAATACCCCTCAAGGGACAGAGTGGAGACCAGAGACCCACTTTGTCTTGCCTCTCACTCAGGTAACTCCTATGATGGATAGACCCTCCCTCCCACCTCACTCCCAACCCACAGAGGATCAGGTTGGGAGTCCTTCACTCCCAACCCACAGAGGATCAGTTTGAAACGGCTGAGCATCTCAGCCTGGACGTAGAAGGCATCTTCCATGAGGACAGTATGCAACGGTTTAGCAGCCTTAGGAACTATCCTCCAAGACAGCCTCAGAGCCTTTAAGGGACTCAGAACAGAGGTGGGAATTAAAATATTCCTGGGGGGCACAGGGACCTCTGTGTACACACCCCAACTTCTCAGTTTTACTGAGGGATCCCCAAGGCCCTGGGCACCAAAAGAGCGAGAAGTGGAGTAAAGGATATCCTTTTCCCGGCACGAAGAGCTTAAGGAAACCCCTGGTCAACTAAGGGGCCCAAAGGGCGTGGACCTCTGACCAGGGTCAGCCGCCCAAGACAAAGGCATTCAGGGGAACGCGGCTCTGAACTGGAGAAACCTATTGGAGTTTCCTAATCATCCCAAATTCTGCCTCCTGCGGAGGAGTGTGACATCGACGGAGGCGGGGACCGCAGCTAGGGGGCGGGCACCTTTTTGTCCAGGACAGCAGCGGGGGAACTGTGGGGCGGGTCCTAGGTCGCCCGCAGACTCCAGAGCACGCTCCCCGGGCTTGCACAGCGCACAAGTGACCCCCCCACGTTCCCGCCGCGCCAGCCCCACGCCCCGCCGGCCTGTGCCGCTGCCAGGAGCGCCCGGAACTTTCCCAGCTCGCGTCGCCCCCCGCAGAGAAGGAGCGTAGAAAAGCAGCGCTTGAACTCCTCGGGCGTCCCCGGGCGTTCTGCAGGGCCCACGCTCGCCGCGAACCCCCAAGCACCCCTGGCACCCCAGCGGAGCCCACCCACACCCGGACTGCCCAGACGCCCCTCCTTCCTGCGCAGCCGGCGCCGACCGCGGACCCTCCCCGGGCGCTCCCGGTGCCCTCCCCCTCGCAGCACCGCTCAGCCCCCAGGTCCCGCTCACCACGGCTGCTCCTCTGGGTGAGGTTCGCGGAGGATGGTTGACTGCAGACGAGCTACGAGTCTCCAGCAACACCACGCACCCAGGTGCGGGCCGGCCGGCGGGGCCTTATATACCCGCGCCGAGCCGCCGGCCGGGCCTCCCGGCGGGGCCCCCATTGGGCAGCGGCTGGACAGAGGCCGCCCCCGCGCGCCTGTCACTGGGCCGGGGCCCGGCCGGGCCCGCCCGTCGCTCTGCTACTGGCCGGCAGCCGCCGAAATCCCGCCGCGGCCGGTCATTGGGCAGTTTGTGCGGCCCAGGGAGGGAGAGGCCTCGCGGGTCCGCGTCCTCCCGGCCGGCTCCAGCCTCTTCGCTGCCGGCGTGGGTGCCGGGTCTGAGAAGTTGCCTCTTTGGGGAGACACCTTCGCTGTTTTTGCCCTAGGACTTTACGCGGGGGGCACTGCAGACCTGGTTCGAAAGTGCCTAAAGCGGGGAGGATGGTTCGCCCAGCAGCCGCCAGAGAAGGAAGTTGCTGTGATGAGAGCCAGCGCCGGGGGTTGCTGGGGAGGCACAGAGCGCAGCTGGGGCGGGCGGGCAGGTGGTTGGAATGTACCTCCCCTTGGACTGGGGCGACTGCTCTGGGTCCGGTAACTCAAGATCCCCGAAAGAGCAGGGGGTACTGGCTGGCCAAAGCAGATGGAAGGGGACTCGTGGGGTGAAGGCGGAAGCGTCGAATGGCCGGCTGGCGGGTGTGCACGTAACTGCCCGGCTGTGGGCCACCACTGAGGGTTTTGAGCAGAGGAGCGATGTGATCAAAAGAGTATTTTGGACAGTACATGGATGTTACTCGTGTAGTGTTTTTTCCAGTGCTGGTTTCATACTGTTCCAGGCTACAGAGTGTACACATATTTCCCTCTCCACAAACCGTTCATTAGCTATCTGAGATGAAGTTTTACTTCTATTAAGAAATACCTAAGTATAACAAATTGGCCTCTTTCCTGCTAGGACGGTTAGTTGGTGTTTGGTTTTATCAAATGATTGGAGACCTCACCCCACGATGAATACCCTTGGTATTTGTGCAGCGCGTTCCAGAGGAACCCAAAGCATCGCCGTATCCTATTCATTCTCACTTCTAGTGGAAGGGTGACTGCGCCCCGTTTATGCGGAGTCAGGCTGGGGACGTGCATCGCCTGAGGAAAATCCGCAGCTGTAATGACTTTGTGCTGACAGAGCTCCGAAAAACTCAAAATCACTGACCAGTTCACAAGACGCTAGCCATATCATTCAAAAGTGTCCCGAAATATTTCGAAAATGAATGCTTGTTCAGGTTACTCAGGGAGGTTTAAGTCTAGGGTGCAAAGGTTAACTTCGAACTCTAAAAAGTGTTTTTTGGTCTCAACCCTTGGAACTGGGTTTTGTTTTGTTTTTGTTTTTAATGAGGTTGTCAGCTCTGAAGTGGATGCCTCTGGTTAGGGGGTAAGGTGAGAGCATGAGGGTGAACATTCAAGTGAGTGCTTTGAAAACCTGTGTACATACACAGCTAAGACATGGTTATTTGTTTATTGCGTGTCACTGCCCCTAGCAAAACAACTCAAATGTGGCATCCTACTGAAGGTGGGCATGTCAATGATTAAAATGAAGCTACCTGCTCACAAACTCAAAAATCATAAACTTGGCTGGGCGAGGTGGCTCACACCTGTAATCCCAGCACTTTGGGAAGCCGAGGCAGGAGGATTGCTTGAGGCCAGGAATTCGAGACCAGCCTGAGCAATACCGTGAGACCCCGTCTCTACAAAAAAACAGAAAAAATTAGTAAGGCCTGCTGGTATGTTCCTATAGTCCCAGCTACTCTGGAGGCTGAGGCAGGAGGATCATTTGAGCCTAGGAGTTGGAAGTTGCAGTGAGCTACGATGACACCACTGCACTCTAGCCTAGGTAACAGAGTGAGATCCTGTCTCAAAAAAAAAAAAAGAAAGAAAGAAAAGAAAAAAAAAATCACGAACTCAACACCATCATCTCTTCCTTGTTCTTCCTCATTAAGCATTCATTCCACCTGCTGGCAGAGTCTGCCAGTTTAAAGTGTCCTTCTACTCCTCTACTGAAGAGAGTCAACTCCAACCCGGGGATTACAGATGCATTTGAAACAGTGACATCCTCAGTGTTATTTATGGGAATTACACAACCCCCCTCTCTTGGCAATATACTTCTTTACATCACAACAATTCAATCCTCTTATAAGGCATTTGGATTTATTTCTATTATCCAGACTTTTCCTCCCCCTCTTCCTCTGTAGCACCCCACTTAACTCCTCTGCCATCCCAGACACACCATTTTCACACATCTCTTCAGGAATTTAAAACATGCCAAATTTCTGTGCTTGCTTCAGCAGCACACATACTAAAATTGGAACAGTACAGAGAAGATCAGCATGGCCCCTGTGCAAAGATGACTGGAAATTTGCTAAGCATTCCATACTAAAAAAATATTCCCAAGTTAAGAGAGTCCCATGGTCATCTCCAGTTTTCAAGCAATCTAAAGGATCCCGATAAACCTGCATCCTTTCACTATATATATTCTCCCCATCCTCCTCCACCATGTAGCAATGAAATGATGCTGTGAACTGAAGTAAGAACCACAGTCAGTCTAGACAAAGGAAGGACAAAAGATGGAGAGGCTTCGTGGAAACAAGAATACCCTGTTCACCAGGTGGAGAAGAATCAAGGCAAACAATGAGATACCAGGGCCATGTTTCAGTATTCATTCTTGAGCCCGTGCCAAGACTATATAAGCAGTAGCTGGCTTTCAAATGACTGAGTTACTTACAAATACTCACCGTAGTGCATAGTTGTCCAAGCTGAGTGCCTACATGAACTCAGCTTCTCTTCCAGTTGTCTCAGATTGAAATTTATCTCTCCTTTGGGGCAACTGATCCCTAGGATAGAACCCCAAGTTTCTGGACAATCCCTATTTTACATCTCATATCAGAGTCCATTTAGAACAAAGGGCAGAAGGGATAATGTATAAGCCCATGGAAGTTGCTCGCTCTCCTCTTACCTCCTTGGGGCCATGTTTCCAGTCCACATTCTATCTCCTCAATAGTCACCCACCATTACCCAGCTCACACAGTTATCCTGGCCCCCAGCCTGAAACAGACTGCCCAGGGTCACCAGGTTTGGATTTTGGAGGGACCCAGTTCTTACTGTAGCAGAGGACTTGTTCCTGGTGTTCAACATTAGAACCATTTGCTATAGCACTACACTTTGGGTACACATATAGGTTTGTGTCATAAATCACAAACTATTCAACATATATAACATTGTTTCTATTTGAGACAAAATGCATTCTAAGTTTCAATGACTTCAAGTGAATTCGCTGGACATTTCCGCCACTTAACTCTAAATTATGGTACTTAGACACATATTCCAGCGATTAAATTTTCCAAATATAAGAAAACCTCCATCACAATTGAAAGGTTAACACTATTAAGGTTAACATCTTTATTCCCTTACCCTCTGATGACTAGGCCATGGTCGCAGCCACATTGAGATACTCTCCCACCAACCTGCACAACTGTTTTCATTGTCTTTGTCAAAAAGCATTGGAAAAAAGTGCAGTACCTACTCTAATTTTTAACCCACTATTCCTGTACCAGAACTATAATTCACTCTAACTTCTAACTCCATTTTCAGAAATCTGCATGAACTACTTTAAATTAGTCCTATTAATATAATGCATCATTCAGCAGAGTTTATTTTAAATTCCCTTCACAATTACCTATTGAACTATTAAAATGTTGTAGACATTGGGCTAAGCACCAAGGGTAAACAGGATATTTATTCTTGGTCTCCATGCTTATGGAATTTATCATCCTTACAGGTGAGGAAGTAGAGTCATGGGTTTAATTTTTAAGTGTCTGTAGGTTTAGGAGATAATGGAAATGAAATGCTATATGATTTTGAAGGGAAGAACAGATGTTTAGGAAAATGGGATTTGTATAGAATCATTATATTCTTTTAAAAAACTTATTGTGAAAATATAACATAGAAAAGCACACAAAAGATATACAGCTCAATAATCTGTTACATAACAACTATCAAAATTAAAATAGAACCCAGAACATTACCGGGTTGTAGAAGCCCTCGTGCCCCCTCCAAATCATTATCCCCATGTTTATCATAAATCAAGTGTCCACATGCATGGGTCTGTTTCTGAGCTATTTTGTTCCATTAGTCTACTTGTCTATCCTTCTGACAGGCTACACTGTCCAATAGAAAAATTTTCCCACTTGTTTTTCTCCATGACTATTTTGGCAATTCCTGGTCCTCTGTATTTTCATATAATTTTTAGAATCAATTTTTTGAATTTCACACACACACATACACACACAATCTGTTGTGTTTGCTTGGGATTTACCGAATTTATGCATCAGTTTGAGCAAAGTTGACAACTTCACAGTATTAGGAGCTGACAAATTTTTTTCTTAAAGGACTAGATAAGTATTTTAGGCTTATTATTTTTGCTAAGAGGAAAAATTGAAGATAGTGTATAGATATACTTATATAACCATTTAAAAATGTAAAAGTCATTTTTAGCTTGAAGGCTCTTAAGCCTTAATAGATCAGCTGCTAGATGAATTGGATTTTTCCTGTGAGCTATAGTTTTCTGGCCCTGTGAATATGTTTTCTTTTAATTTTTCTGAGTAATGTCATGTACGTTCTGTGTTGTGGACTTACACATCTACTGTTAGAGTTATGCCTAGCTCCTAGTTTTCTGGTTCTCTCTTCAGCTGTGCCTATTCTGCTGTTAAAACCTTCCACTGAGGCAGGAGGATTTCCTGAGCACAGGAGTTCGAGAGAAGCCTGGGCAAAATAGTGAGACCCTTGTCTCAAAAACAAAACCAAAAACCTTCCACTGAATTCTTAGTTTTGGTTATTGGATTTTTAAAAAATTCTTGCATTTTCTCCCCACTGCCCCCCATGTCCAGGTGTCTGCTGAAATTCTCAAACTTATTTATCTCCATCAACACAGTAAGCAGTTTATTTTAAAGTCTGTTTGATAGCTCCAATATCTTTAGCCACTATGGGCCTGTTTCCATTGTCTATATTGTTTTGCTAAATTTCTTTTCTCATATGCCTGGTTACATTTTGTTGTCAGGATACTGTATTAGCTAAATTGTTTGTAGAAATAATTTGAGGTTTAGGATGATGATATCTCCTCTAGAGAGGGTTTTAGTTTGCTTATACCAAGGTGAAAGGGGCAGCCTTGCAAAAACAACAGGAAAATACCTAATCCTACAATTTCCCCAGTAACAGTTAAAGATCAATCCTATGAGTTGTCTAACTAACAGGTACCCTGCAGGAGTTCTGCTTTGCACAACTTCTGAAAGGAGCTAAATGGACAGAAAAGAGATGTAAATCTCTTTCAAAATTTTACAGCGTTCCTGAGGAAACTGGAGAACCAGCAACAGCCTCAAACATATCTGGAGGACAGAGTCAGATCTCTTGTGATAATCCCTTCTCCAAGGAAAGGCAGGAAACCAAGTCTCGGACTTTGACATCCTAGCAGTTTTTGTTATCTGCCGCCAAGAAGAAAGGAGCAGGTGTGGCAACTTCTCAACTATACCCTGCCATTTTCGCAACCCCCTTTAAAAATCCCCGATAGCTGGAAAGCTGATTTTTGGAGCCAGCATTCTTCCCTTTCCACCTCTGTGCTGGTCCTTTTCCCTCCCTCCAGGGAAAGGTAAATAAACCTTTTCTATCCCAATCTCTGTCTGGAGAAATCTTTCTCAAAGCCAGAGTGCACTGGCATCGCCACCCTAATGCAAGGTTTTGGGGAAACTACCACTCTGGGATCACCTTAATCTAATTTCAAGAATTGAAATACGTAATTGAAAGCTGAGCTGCAATCTCAAAAGAGCCTTTCTATTTCCTACTTCCGGCTCACCCTTATTCCTGGGGTGCAAAGGACTGAGGGCTTCAACCCAAAGTGAGGGATACCACCAAGTCTACACCCTTTGCCAGGCCCTGTCCTCTACTTTTGACAGGCTGTCAAAATAACTGATCAGCCTCTCAAATGCCTCCAAATTTGGGAAATGTCCCCAGGAAGACAGTGGCCCGTAACATGTTATTATAGTTCTCTGATGCCTTCACACAGATCTTTAAAATATTTTGTCCAGCGTTTTTAGTTGCCCTCAGTGAGATGGCCAGTCCAAATGATCTAGCCACCATTACCAGGAACAGAACTCATTAGTTATACGGTAGAGTTACTTGAGTAGCATCATACATGACATGGTAATATGTAAAATGTCAGTACACCATCATCCATCTTTGTTTTTGTGTTTAAAAAAAAAAAAAAGACAATTTTGCAGAAAAAATCAGGCCTTGGCAAAATCAATTACCCTCCCTAATAAAAACTGCAGGTTTCTACACTCCTAGCAGCAAGCGCTGGTTACCTACTGCAAACAGCAGTTAGCTGGTTCACAGGTACTAACTGGCAGCCTATTATGTGTGAGGGGAACGAACACATGACATTTGCATTTTACAGCCAACTAGTTAATTAATTGACAGACCTCAAGCTAAACCCTAAGGTTCGGGTTTCAGCTCTCCTCTGCTTTTTCAAATTATATATTCTTTGCAAGGACATGAAGCAATCTAATTTCCACTGTTTAAATGTCTTTATTTTTTTTCGAATCAAACTGGAAAGGCAGAATAGCAACTTGATATTTTTGGCTACTTGGGCAACAATGTTTGGCAATTCTCAAAAAAGAAAATACAAAAAATGACCAATAAGTATATAAAAATTTCATCAGAAATAAAAAATGCAAATTAAAACAATGAGATACTGTATTTTCTATTAAAGTGGCAATTTTTTTTTGTTCTGGTTTTTCAGGTATTCCTTCACAGTAACACCAAAAAAATTTTTTAATAAATATCCAGTGTTAGTAAGGGTTCAGGGGAAACAAATGCTCTTTTACACTGCTAGAGGAGGGTTAATTAGCACAGCTTTTTGAGGAATATATGTCAATACAGCAAAGCTCTGAAAACGTGCATACCCTGTAATTCCACATCTAATGATGTGTGCCAAGGAAATAATTAAAAACGTGGATACAGATTTAACTATAAGGTTGCACAGTATTATCACTGTTCATAAGAAACCAGAGACAACCTAATAGTGCATTGTTTAAATAAATTATAGTACAGTGATGCAATGGAATACTAATAACAATGGTGTGCATAGATGGGTATCCACTGACATAAGAAGATTTCACCCTATTTTGTTAAATAAAAAAGCAAGTTGTATAAGAGTACAGTATGATCTCATATTTGTTTTAAAAAACCATACGTTTATATATACACATAGAAAAACACTGAGAAGGATATGCACCACATTACCATGGGAAATCTCTGGATGGTGAAAGTATGAGTAATTAAAAAAAATGTATACCCATTTTGAATCTAAACATGTACTATTTCTGTGATTAAAAAAAGACAGAGGTTAAAGCCTAATTTGAAAAAAACGCTTAGCTTAGGTTCTGGCTTGTGATGCGAGGGGCCGCATGCCCCTAGAGGCATCTACTTGGTTTTGTTCCTTCTAACCTGAGCGGATGATTCTCAGTTGTTTTTTTCTGCAGATACCATAATCACATACAAGTGACTGTTTGTCTGGAAAACACAGTTCCCTCATTTTCCACTGGAGCTTGTTCACATTGACTGGGGAAGAAAGTCACCTTTCTACGGGAACAGGGTGACTGAGAACTATGCCCAAAGCCTGCACTTTAATGGGGAGCCCTTAGAAAGTTTTTGGGTGAAGGAAAATAGATGCAAGGAAAAGGACTCCATACGGTAGGGTCTCTATTTAGTCCTTATTTCATCTTTAGGCCTCCTGAATCTTAGAGGTAGGGACAACGAGAAGATCCTTGAAATCTGATTATACAGACTCCTTCTACGATGGTGAGTCATTTCGGAAGACAAATGACAGAATAATTGGAAATCATGTGGAAGGCTTAGATAAGTTTAGTCGCATCAACCTGTTAGAGCAACCCCATAGCTATAGAAATAGAGGCATTTGGATGGACAGTTTGTATTCTAGGTTGGTGTAGGTCCAACTAAACCAAAACTCCATGAGGACCATGCTTATAGGTTCAGTAAATGAAGACAGTACCCGTTAAAGAAGTCTTCCTAAGAACAAAGGAAGAATGTCATCTGTCCAGATGAGACAAACCTATAAACTCCCATATAATCCGGCAAAGGCTTTTATCCCTCATATATCCTTCTCCCTCCACTCTGATTCCAAGAAGCCTGGGTAAACAGCCAGGGCTGAGTTTTCCTTGAGTGGCTGCCAGATGGGGTTGAAAATCTGATTTTCAACGTACAGGCTGTAGCAATGAGAAGCTAACACAAATAGAAACCACACCAAGATTTGAAGGGAAGAGGGACCACATTCATCTTCACAACAAAATGTCATCATCAGCCTAGAGCAGAGGCTCTCAAACATGGCGTTAGAGATGGGTCCAAAGTAATGTGTCTCTGATTAGTGGTTTAAATATCGAAGTTTGTAAATGCTTTCATTTTAGAAAAAAGATGACTGAGATAACAAGGTTATACAACAAAGTCACTCTCACCTATCTGTATGCTTTCTTGAATGAGAGAGAAAAAGGTGGAGTCTAAACTATCAGCATATGAACATCTTTTGTCATGGCTTAAAGGTTGAGTACTGTTCTTCTAGAGCAAGAGAAAAGGGAGGCGCTGGGTAAAACAGAGCGTAGGCACAAGGCTAAGGATGAGCCTAGACTTGTGGAGGCACTACAGTGTCCCAAAACTGGGGGGAAAAGGAGATTAGGAAATGTTGTGATGCAAAATGAACTAAACAAGAGGCATGGACTTGAAGCTTTAAGGAGGCAGGATTAACCCTCTGCATGAAAAGTGGACATGTTGGGATTCATTATTTATGTTAGCACAGAGAGGAAGGCAGCAGAACAGTTATACCAAGTTAAATGCCAGTTCTTGTGGGGAGTAGCTTTATATTTGGGGGTGGAGCTGAATCCCTTTCCCCTCAGTTACTCATGGGAAACCCGTTCCAAGGCCACATAGAAACTGTTCTTGTCATCTAGGCAATGCCAGCCAATGGGTCCAATTTCACAGTCTGCACAGACCAGAAACTTGATGTTGCCCACGTCCTTGGTGAAGCCCACATTCTCAAAGATGAACATGTCATCAACCAGCCAGTGCTCCTGGAGGAGATCACCATCGGGATTGCTGCCGTCAGCGAGCGCTGGCTTCTTTCTCATGGAGGGAAGGAAAAGCTGCGGTGAAGAGAACACAAAGAACATCAGAGTCGAACTGGTCCAGTCACATCATCGCCCCCATCGTGCCTCCACTTTACACCATCACTAATCGGAACAACTACTACAGAAAAGAGCTGCCCTCTCATTGAGCTGTAGACGAGGACTCTTAAGAGACAAGAAAGAGGAGCATCAGCTGGGTACTGTCCTTACCATGGTCTGCAGGGCTCTACACGGTCCTCGTCTCCTTTCTGGCTCCTCATGCTTCAAACACACTGGCCTCTTCCCTTCTGCAAATAGTGTGAGTCTGCTCTGCCCTCAGATCTCGGCCTGGCCAGCTCCTTCTTGGTATTCAGCTCAAATGTAACCTGCTTAGGTCTCCTCTAACCAAACAACCTGAATTAGCTTTCCTTACTTGCCCATTGTATTTATTAAAAAGAGCTTTATTGAGGTTCAACTGACATATGAACTGCACATATTTAAAGTGTAGAGTTTGATAAACTTTGGCACATGTAACGAGATAATGAACATGTAACAGAAACAAGGGTCTGAAAAAGGGCAAAATGTTTTACGAGTTGTCTCTTTAAAACCCCTCACCCTTTTTGAGGAATTGGAACTTGCATTCCTGCCTGAGACCAGTAACAGAGGGGCAGAGGAGTATTCTATGTTCTCTAGTATCTTAAACCACAGGAGGTGGCTCGACAGAATTATCCCGACAGAGGTCAGGAGACCACCTTCAACCAGAGATGCTGTAGTTAAACAGCAATAGCCCGAAGCTGAAACCCTCCTTTCAAAACCCTGTATTTCTGTTTATGGGGGGATGATGGTTCTTTAAGATGAGAATCTAGCATCCTCCTC
This sequence comes from Avahi laniger, assembly GCA_963575035.1. Taxonomy (NCBI): domain Eukaryota; kingdom Metazoa; phylum Chordata; class Mammalia; order Primates; family Indriidae; genus Avahi; species Avahi laniger. The sequence continues at coordinate 3,051 of CAUYSK010109363.1, read as the reverse complement.
ATTTGCCAGTAAGATAATAAACTTATTCCTTTTTCCCTCTTCATTTGGCCTCAAGGACAAGTGTCAAACTTCTGGTTACAAACATATTCATTACTTGTAGAAGTTTCTTCATGCCACTCCCATTTGTTTACTTATCATTTATTTTATGAAATTATCTTATTAATTTATTGACCTACTTACTTATCATGTGTCTCCCTCCACTAGAATATCAGCTTCCGGACAGCAACCAGCTTACTCTTCTTGTTCATCACTATATGTCTAATGCTTTGGTATAGAGCAGGAACTCAAATACTCATTAAAAGAATGAACAGAGGATATCTGGAGTTGATCTATTCCATCATTATTATGAATATACTGGATTCATCTTATAAAAAGGAAAATCTAGTTATACAATTTGGAATATTATCCCCAGGATCCTTGTGCACTCCAATCTGTATAATTCCCCAATCATTAAGAGAAAGCCTCTGGCGCGCACACACACACTTGCTTTAATTTCTTCAATACGGGTAGTGTACACACTTTTAGTTGTCCCAGACTACTACAAAATACAATGCCAGCAAAGCTTGTTACTTCTCTGCTGCTCATCATGGCTGCTGTCATATCACTTATTCCTCACCTCAGGATACACTTCTTTTTGTTTTGTTTTATTTTAAAAACATGGTCTTACTCTGTTGCCCAGGCTAGACTGCAGTGGCACAATCAATCAATAGCTCACTGCAACCTCAAACTCCTGGCTCAAATGATCCTCCAGCCTCAGCCTCCAGAGTAGCTGGGACTACAGGTGTTGCCACCACACCCAGCTAATTTATTTTTTCCAAGATGGGGGATCCTGCCACATTGCACCTGTAACAGGGGGAAAGGCCTGAAAAAGGGTAAAATGTTTTACGAATTTTCTCTTTAAATGCCCCCGCTGACACACACACACTCTTTTCCAGAATTAAAACCCACGTCCCCGTCCAAGGCCAGTAATCAGAGGGGCATAGGAGTGTTCTTTGTTCTTTGCGCCACAGGAAATAGCTCAACAGAATTGTCTCAGCAGAGATCTCGAGATTGTCTTCACCAGAGATGCCATAGTCAAGCGGCAATAACCCAAAGTTGAAAACTCCCTTTAAAAGCTCTGTATTTCTGCTTATACAAACAGGATGATGTTTTTTTTTTAAATACGAGAGTCTACCATCCTCCTCATTTGCCAACAAATTAATAAACTTCTCCTCGAGCTGCTTGTCCTTGTTCTTTGTTGGGCCACAGGGACAAGTACCCTGTGACAAAGATATTTCAAAATCCCACTTAAACCTTTTCTGGTGGAAATCTGCCTGGAAGAAATATTTTGACTGTCACATGAAATCCTTTCTGGTACATACTTTAAGGATTAAACAAAGATTAAACATCTACCCTCTTTAACCTCCTACCAACAGGAAGCTGACATAAAATTTTAGATATCAACAAATTAGGTTTGTACCGAGCAGCACACAAAACCTGGGTTATTTTTCTTTATCATGACAAAGTCTAAGTTGCCTTGAAGTGACCTCACAGGCTGTGAATGCCAGAACTTGAACGAAACAGAACGATCTTGTCTTGAAACTAAATCTTTGAAGGAGAGAGAGTGGTTCTCAAAAATAGTTTGTCTTAATCTAACAGCTATTCCTCATTAAGCCAGGTGCTACCAGAAGAAGAACATAAATAGAAATGAAGTCAAGTTTATAAGAATTTATTTAATCTTGTCAGTCCTTCATCCTCTGCCCACTTCTTCAGAAAACCAGATGGACAAAAAATAGTTACCTTGAAAAGCAGCAAAGAATCAAAACTGTCTTTTGCCCAAAGAAAGAGTATTTCAAAGCACGTTCTGATTTTCATATGTAATGATTTTCATGTTTTCTTTTGTTGTTCTTGGTTCATTTATTTCTTTGTTTTTAATATAAAAGGAATTGTTTTGTTTTCTTGAGCTTTTTTCCTTCAAATTTATTTCACCCATGTCAATGTGTTGTAAAATTGACTAAACACTAAACAAATTTAAACATGAATCACCATAATGTCTTATTTTTGGCAGTTGAGATGGCTGATGCTAAGGCCTCGTGCTCATTATGAGACAACTTTTCTTCAGTTCTTCCTAAAGAAAATGCAGCTCAGCCACTGTGGAGCTGCAGTTCCCCATGAACCCCCAAGCCCCAGGTCATAAGTCACTCTCAGGAAGGCAGTGTTACAACACCCACTGTTTTTATCAACATGAAGGTAATTTAGGGCTAAGGAAATTACATGGTTGTATATGACTCATCTTCAAAGCAAGCAAAACTAATGTCAATTAAGTAACTGATTTTATTTTGAATAACAATATTTTGAGTTACAGTTATGTTGGGGAAAGATCCTCCAAAAGGTTACATATGCAAATGTTTTATAGGCTGTTTACAAAAATGTTTTTGTCTTTGATTCTGAAATATATGATACATTTTATTTGACAGTTGAAAGATAGAAAATAAAAACTACCTTGGTCTAATTTAATTTAATAATTTACTCTATACGTGGTAGGGCGAGTGTGGAAAAGACAATGATGGTGATGGTAAGAGTGGTGATTGTGGAAGTCACGCTGGTTTTTAATAAAGAAGTTATCTGTGTGCGTGCGTGCGCGCACGTGTTGTTATAGTACGGAGAGCGAGAAATGACCATTCACAGACCAAATTAAGCCAAATTATGAGTCTTTATTAGCTGGCCAGCGACCACTCCTGCCCTGTCAGAGCACAGGTGCAGAGAATGGCCCCATCCTATTCTTTACACGGGGTTTTTATACTATTCTTAGGAGAGGCTACGTGACACAGAGCATGGGGCAGGGGAACAAAAGCAGGAAGTGGAACATAGGGTTGTGTGACATGGAGCATGGGACAAGGTCATCTCACACATAACTCTGACACCAAATAACTTCTTACAATCTTCAAAGCAAGCTGGGTTACAGAAGCAGATAGCATTCATTAGATCAAAAGGCCATTCTTTAAGCCTGGTATAATTGTAACTATTAACAAAGAATTGATTCTTTCCTTTAGCTCCTACAGGATAACTACT
>CAUYSK010109361.1:0-23189 GCA_963575035.1 Avahi laniger | reverse complement strand
TGGGCAATACTATGTCTCGAAAAGGAAAAAAAACCAGCCACATTAGCCGGGCATGGTGGCGCATGCCTGTAGTCCCAGCTACTCGGGAGGCTGAGGCAGGAGGATCGTTTGAGCCCAGGAGTCTGAGGTTGCTGTGAGCTAAACTGATGCCACGGCACTCGCCCCGGGCAACACAGTGAGACTCTGTCTCAACAAAAAAAAAAAAAAAAAAGAGAGAGAGAAGATGCAGAGCCTGGAACCCTCTCCTGGGGTGGGGCCAGGAGCCCCGAGTTACTGACTCACTCCAGGCCGAGACGCACAGCCCTGAGGATGTCTAGTGCAAGGGGAATGTTCTTTCAGAAAGAACATTGGCTTCTTTTATGAAAATCCCTTAAGGGGGCAACTGCCTCATTTTTTGTTTTTTACTTGGCTGCTTCTTCAAGGCATTTTTCTCATTCGAGGGGACTCTAAGCCCCGTTTCCAAGAACACGACTGGGAGGTATTTGACAAAAGCCAGGTGCCGGGCGAGGCTGCCGCCCGCCCAGGAGCCAGAGCAGGCCCCAGGCTCTGAGCAGTGAGGGAGAGAACAGGAAGTGGAGGTCAGGGCTGGGGGGCTGTGTCCGAGAGCCGTGACCCGCTGCACCTCCCCGGTGGCCACAGCAGGGGGACCAGGATACCTGCCCTCTGTGGCACAGCTGCCTGCAGCCACCCAGGGCACAGGTCCCAGGGGCCACTGGGCCCACTGTCCCCACGGGGCGCTCGCCTGGAGGCCCCGCACGGATCACAGGAGGAAGACAAAAGCCTCCTGAAGGAAAGGTTACAGTCAAGGGGCCCGTAAACAAACGCGCGAGAGAAGGCGGATTATGCCTTCGCCCAGGCAGGCAGGAACCAGGAAGTGTGCCACTGATCCGTGAGAACCGAGCAAAACAAGGAGCGAGGACTCCAAGGATGCACATGGAGGCCCTGCTGTGCCGGGAACGCCAGCGCCCTCCGTGGGACTGTGGGAACCTGGGGCCACCGAGCTGCACTTTCCCCGGGCGGGTTTGCTCATTTTTGGATGTGACCATCTGGGGACGACCAGAGCTTGTCCAGGTGGAGGGTGCCAAAGCAAACACACGCCTGCGGTGACAGGGCCGGGGTCTTTGCGGGGAAGGAGGGACAGGCCGCATTCTTCTCACTGCCGCGGGCAGAGAGCCCCGGAACTTTCAAGGATGCTCTGGAAGCCCCTGAAAAGCCTTCCTAGCGCTCCCCCAGCGGGGCTTTGGCGGGCAATGTGAAGCTTTCCCCGCAAATGGGGCCGGGGCCTGCCTGCTCTGGCTCAGCTCTATTAAGCACCTGGGCCTCTGTCTCCCATCTGGAAAGTGGGGCCGAGGGTTTGCCCAAGCTTCCGTCCGAGGCTCCCTGGAGGTCCCGAAAGGCTGAAAGTCCAGGAGAAGTCAATGTCAGACACAGCAATGTGTCTACGAGTGGGCTGCAATCTCACCTTGCTCCCGGGAGGGGCTTTGCAAACACAGCCTGAGGTCCAAATGCAGCCCACGGCCTGTCTTCCACCCGGCCACCAGCTAATAATGACTTCTTATGTTTTAAATGAGAAGTGAAAAATGTATGGACAACTGAGCCTTTTGGCAAGAGTCATTGCCTGGGACTTGAGGGCATCACCTCTTGGCCCACAAAGCCTAAAACATTCACTCTTGGGCCCTTTACAGAGCACGTGTGTGGACCTCTGATCTAGCGCGCCGGCAGATCGACGCTTTGCGTGGGCATCCGTGAGGCCAGACCCAGCCTGGTGGCCGCCGACCTTCCCGGCCGTCAAGGCTGTGGGGTGAGGGGCAAGGGGCTCACCCATGGCTACGGACAGCCAGGAGGGACTTTGGAGGGTCAGTTAGTTCAAGTGCTCTTGAAACCTTTCACATTTGTAACCAAAATCTCATATGGCCACTGAACACCAAGAGTGTCCGTTGAGTCTTCATTGTCTGGGTCACCTAGATAAGAGGTGACACAGGGAGGCAGAAGTGTCTAAACACAGGGTGACGACCTCTTATGCGCCAGCTCTGGCTGGGACGTCCCTGCCTACAGGGCACCCATGTTCCAGGCCCTCCCAAAGCCGGGCCCTTCCACAGCACCAGCCTGAAGCTGCAGGCGAACCAGGTGGAATCGCTGATATTTGACAGTGACCCGTGTCAACGGCCAGAGTTCAAGTCACCTCGGAGTCGGATAGTGGAGAATTGGCAGATCTGGTCACCAGGGGTGGGTGGTGGCCTTGCCACCAGAGGCCACGCAGTGGACCAAGGAGCTTCTAGTCAAGGCAGAGAGCCAGCAACTTAGGAGGGAACATGGACCACGACAGGGTGTCCGAAGGGTGTTTCCAATAAGAACGACCCAAATAGCCAGGAACGGAGAAGCCCTTGAAAAGGCTGATGAAGCTTCCCACACCTTTCGCAAGACTATGTTTGGCCTACATTTCAGCAAAATGGCAGCTAATTTAGTCTCTTTTTCTTCCAAGAATTAGCAAAAAGGTGCTATTCTAATGAAAACTGAGTTAAATATGAGACAAAGTGGATGCATATTTATAATTTTGCTCCCACCCTGCAAATCGGATCCCGCCTTAGGATAAGACAGCTGTCCCTGCTGGGGAGGGCTGGCTCTGGAGCTCCGCCCACTGGGTCTCGCCCAACCTTCGCTCCTCTCGGAGGGACAGTCACGTTGTTTCTGCTTAAATACCTCTGGTGACAGGGAGCTCTCTACCCCAGAGGCAAGTTTGCTCCATTTCTGCCACCCATGACTGTCACAAAGCTGTTCTTCACCCTGGCCTTAAACACGCACGCCCCAGCCCCCGTGCCCTCCCGCTACGCGATGAGGTGCGCCTTAGATTTGGGGCTAAAAAGCCCAAGTTGAGTTTCACCCTGGCCTTGACCCCACGGGCAAGTCGTGCCAGATGCTCTTCCCTCCTCTGAGGAAGGGGGCTCCTTCCTTCTTTCCCTCTCCCTCCCCCATACGTGACATGGGAAGGCATGTTCCCTGACGGTCTAGCGCTGCGCTCAGGGCACACAAACGTCGGGGTGGGGTGTCGAGAGCCATCAGAGAGCACTCGTATCTCCTGGGCCACAGGCTGACATTCGGACACCCCAGACTTGCTCTTCCCAACTGTCCTCCGTGGGGTCAGCGAGCCCTGAGGTCCTGCATCGTCCGTCCCCAGGCTCCGTCCGGGACAGGGGAGGCTTGGCTGGCCCTGCTCTAGCCCGGGCGGGCAGCAAGCTCCTCCCCAAACCCCGCACACGCTCGGAACCGGTCCTGCTGGCCCCTGGGGTCGGGTCACTCACCGATGTCTTTGGCTCTGACGGCCACTGGCCTTCGGAGCTCGGTGACGAACTTTTTGGCGTCCAGGCGGATCTCGATGATGTTGTTCAGGAGCGCAAACAGCGGCGCCAGCGGGAAGGACGCGACGAACAAGGTGACAAAGCCAAACTGGATGACTGTGGGGAGAGCCGGCGCCGTCAGCATTGAGGGCGGCCCCTCCCCACCCCCGCGCCGCGCTCAGCCCCACGGACTGCAGTCTGCTGTCCTGCCGCTGTGAGCCCACCTGCACGGGCACCTGCAGGCGCGTGAGAGGCGCTCTGGGGACAGGCCCACCGTGGCCCCAGCCAGGAGGAGGCGCAAGGGGAATTCCAGACTTTGCCCCGAATCTCAGTATTTGGCTCTTGAGCCATGGCAATGTTCACTTATCATATGTCTAATCCTGGAAAAATCATCACTAATTGTAAAAAAGATCCCCGAGCACGAGAAGGCCCGGGCTGTGGTCATCCCCGGGCCTGGGCCGGGAAGGGACATGGTTGGCCCTGCTGCTTCCTTTGCCAGAGGTCCCTGGGACCTGGGGGCCTGCCCGCGTCGCTGCGACTTTGAGAGCCCCAAACCTCCCTTCTGTCGTGTCTCTGGCCAGTACCCCTGGCCAGGACGATGTCGTCCCTCCGCCTCAGGCCCGCACTCTCGCAGCCCGCGCTGGGCTTCTCGGACCTGGGATGCCGCAGCCAGCACAGGGCTGGGCTGCGAGAAGGTCAGGAAAAGGTTGCTGAACGGAACTGAGGTGGGGAAGCTGGTTCGGGAACTGCACAGCAGGACCCGGTCCAAGGGCGCCCGGTGCCAGGTGGTAAACAAGGAAGCCAGCAGAATGTCACCTGTGCCTGGCGGCTGAGAGTGGGCATTGTTAGCCTGTGGGGCGGGTGGGTGGGGGGAGCTCCCGGAGCTGTGTCTCCGTGGGCCTGTCCCTCGCCCGGGCAGTGGGTGTGGTGGGATGTCCCTGGACACTGGCCCTGTCTGAAGTCTGGGGGCCTCCCGGGGGCTGGGCAAAGTGGGCCACACGTGCAGGCCGGGCTGGAGGCCGCTTGCGGGGTGGGTTTCCCCACTTCTGAGTGGCGCTAGTGGGATGGGGGGGCAGCGCAGGGGAAGCTGGAGACACCACCAGGGCTGGGGCGAGACAGTCCCAGGTGGGCCTTTTTTCCAGTTCGCATCTGCGTGCTTTGGGCGCCAGCTTGGGTCTGCCCTGGAGGAGAAGACTGGCACCCTGGGCGGGAGAAAGCCGGGCGGAGAGGTGTGCCTCAGTCATTGGGGGCCGGGGTGGGGCACAGGGGCCACTCCCTGCGTGCGTGGCAGGAGCAGCCTGCTCTGGGGATGCCTTCTGCGAACCCACGAGGAACACGGGACGTAACCTCCAGCCACCAGGAAAAGAAGTCTGGGGAGGGGGCTGCGGTCTCTTGGCCGATCACAGGCTGTGCTATTTTCCTGGTACCTATTCTCCCTGGGGTCTCCCAAGAAAGGGGCGACCTTGCGGGCAGGGGAGGCCCAGCTCCCAGAGCCCTCCCCGCTGGCCTCGGGCACATGCTGAGTCTAAACAGTGGGAAGGAGCAGCCGGCTCTGGGTCAGCTTGGATTTCACTCCAGGAGGAAACAGAGGAGATTTGCCGGCACCCGACAGATACTCAGGATTCTTCTCCTTCTGAGTCAGTGGCACTAACGCTTCCTGCACAGTCATCTGGGGAGCGGGAATGATTTTTTCGACCGATCGGGCCAACGGGAGAGCAGCAGAAGGCGCTGCTTGTGGTGCAATTGAACAGAAAGGCCGTGGCCGAGCAGGGCAGGCCTCAGCTGCACTCACTCCCAGGCCTTTGTTACGAGTGCAGAGTGCCAGGCCTCACCCAGCACGGACCAGGGAGGGCCGGGAACCAGCACTGTGAGAAGCTGCCCACGTGGCCGGGTGCTGCACTCTGGGTGCCCCTCTGCACGAGTCCTCCAGACCACCTTCGCTCATCCACTCAGTCAGCAGGCACACAATGAGCACCCACTGTCTACCTGGACCTGCTCTAGGGGCAGGTGCCCGGATTGAAGAGCAAGAAGGAAAGCGCCTGCCTTCACAGGCTTCGATCCTACCAGGGAGGGACAGGCAGAAAGGGGGCCGTGAGGCCCGAGGGTGTCAGCTGGTGATCAGAGACGCAAGGTGGGGGAGGGGCCGAGGGGCAGGACTGTGCAGGGGAGGGCTGCCCCTTTAAATATGGTGGTCAGGGAAGACCTCTCTGTTGGAGGACATTCTGAGTAGAGCCCTAGAGGGAGAGAGTGAGTCATGCAGGTATTTGGGGCAGAGCATGCCAGCAGAGGGATAGTTTGTGCAAAGGCCCTGGGGCAGGCCTGAGTGCTATGTGTTTGGGGAACAGCAAGGAGGCCAGGTAGTCGGGGCAGAGGGAGGCAGGAGGGAGAGGTAGGAGATGGACCGGGTCAGGGAGACTGTGGGTGACCATGCAGGCCACCTGGCCTATTCCCAACTCCCCTTTGCCCCACCCCCGAGAGGTATGTGCCAGCTCTCAGCATCCTCCTGTCCAGCAACACGACTGGGGCAACAAGGCTCAAGGCCTGGGTCTCCATGAGTACCTGCTGTGAGCTGGGGGCTGCAGACAGCCCACAGGGCAGCAAGCCCCAGCACCTGCGACTCAAGAGCTCTGCCAGGATGAGCCACGGACCCAAACAGGATTCCTGAAGGGCTTTAGGGTTTGGAGGAGGCACCGGATTGCTGGGGCCAGGGCGAGGCAGGGTCTTGCAGCTCAGAGGGGCCAGGCCTCTGGCTGGCAGTGGGCAGCGGGAAGAGGGAGGAGGAGGAGCTGTTTGTCCTGTGCTGTGTCTGACTGGGCTGGTGGGGACCGTGCCTGGGGGATGTGGATGCTTGAGCCGGTCTTGGAGGACAGGCCCAGCTGGAGGAACCACACTCACAGACCTGGGGTGGAGGTGCAGCGCCTGAGCCCCCGCCGCCCGGGCTTTCAGAGTGCGCTGGGCACTGCGAGTCGGGGGCTTCGCTGCCCCCCCAGCTGGCCTGTTTCTCTTCTGCAGGCGCCAGCCCTGCCCCCGCCGCGACTCACTCATTTCCATGTACTCGGGCGTGAGGCCGGCGAAGGGCTCCAGGTTGTAGTCCACCTCGTAGCGCTGCTTCCTCTTCACGTGCTCCTCGTGCTCGGGGGGGCTCTGCCGCTTCAGCTTCAGGTGGCGGATCAGCTTCTTCATTTTCCTGGGGACACGACGTCACCGGGGTTGCGGCAAGGTGGGCTTGGGGCCGTGTCTGCACGTCTAAGCTGCATCTCCAGTTTTCTGTGTTGAACCCCGATGAGCTTGTCTGCAATCCCTTCTCTGCTCATTATTCCTTTGCCCCCGACCCAAGAGGCAGGGCCGAGCGACAAGCCTCTGTCTGCTACGTAAGGAAGGGCACAGGCCACCCACAGCCACAGGAGGGACACGGATCAAGGAACGTAGTCCCACAAGTGCCCGACTCCAGAGAGCCGCCGCGCCTGGGGAGGAGGGAATGGGGACAGGGTTTCCCAAGGGTGCAAGGGGAGGAAGCCAAGCCCCTGGCCCTCTACCTGCCAGCCCCGGGGGGCCAGCACCAGGGTTTGGTGCCTGTGGGCACCCTGCGTCCTCAGCCAGCTTGGGGAGTGGGATGTCATCGGTGTCTCCCTCTCCATCGTCCACAGCGGGGTGCCTCTGCCTGTCTCCCTCTGTCCTCACCCCCTTCCTGTTTCTGGTGCCCCCATCCCGGGCGAGGCCCTGCGTCGCCTGTCGCCCAGACCTCCGCGGGAGCCCACCCGAGCACCGGGCCCCACGTGACGCGGAGGGACGCGAAGCCTTGGCGCCACTCACGGGATGCCGATCTCGAAGAGGTTGTTCTGGATCAGCTGCTTCCCCAGCATGATGATGCTCAGCTGGATGCACAGCTCCATCAGGCAGCCCCCCGGTGCGCACTGCGGGGACAGAGCGCGTCAGCCCACCCTCGGGGACGGGAGGTGACCCTCTGCTGTGGGCTGACTGTGTGCTCCAAGGAGAGATGCTCAAGTCCTAGTCCCTGGGAGCTGCGAATGTGCCCATATTTGGGAAAAGGGCCTGTGCACACGGAACCAAGGCGAGGTCATGCGCAGTAGGGGGGCCTCAGACCACTGACTGTGTCCCCATAAGAAGAGAAAACACCGACACGGAAGGAAGAAGCTGTGTGAGGACAGAGGCTGGAGTGATGCCCAGAGGAGCACCAGGGGTTCCCAGCCCCCACCAGGATCTGGAAGAGGTGGGAAGGATCCCCCTCTAGAGCCTTCGGAGGGGGCACAGCCCTGGTGACACCTTCCACAACTGTGAGATAATGGATTCTGTTGTTTTAAGCCACCTAGTCTGGGGCGTTTTGTTGTGGCAGCCCCAGGAAACGAGTATTCCTCGCCTACAGGCTGTCGGGGCTGGAACTAAGGCTGGCGGAGGGGAGTGTGTTGCCAGAGAGTGGGTCTCAGGCTCCTCCTCCTTCCCCGGGCCAGTGCCCCGTCCCAGACGGCAGCTGCCTGTCCACAGACCCTGCAGCTGCCACCCCTCCGAGGCCACCTTAGGCCACGGACTGGGCAGGCAGGTGATGGTTAGACACCTTTGTGGGCAAGAAGCTTAACTTGTCCAGGCGAAGGAAACACAAGGGATGCTCGGTGGCCCCTGGGGCACAGTGAACCCTCTCTGAGTCCCGAGCAACTTTACAGACAGTTACTAAAAAAATCTGTCTTGGAGAGCCCTCTTTTCATAAAAAGCCATTAGGTGCTTTGCTTCATTCTAATCTACAAAGGCATTTCCCCAACTTTTCTAACTACGGATGAGTTTGACAGGGTATCATCTATGTCATGTAAAAAGTGAAGAGTACTTCATGGGCTTTTTGCAAACCCCCATGACTGGAGACAAGGCCCACGTCTAGGGATGGCCAGGGGCCTGCCCTCAGGTGGCTGATCCTCTCAGCTGCCCTCCAGGTGGCCTGATCGCCCTGTTCCTGACGTCCACTCCAACCCGTTCCACCTTGTTTGGTAGAGTCTTTATCAGGAAGGCCCGCCTCCTACTTCCTGAAAAGTGTGATTACTCTGTGAGCCAGAACTGCCAACTGGTCTCTCTGAGACTTGGGCTGCTCACGGGCCCTGAAGCCCCAGCAGGGTCTGACAGAGCTGCTGCTCATGGGACAAACACAGAGGAGCGAGTCACCGGCCGTGACTCAGGGGCAGGGGGCAGGCTGGCGCCCTGACCAGACGCTCTGGGCAAGAACCGCTAAGCAGAAGCCAAAGGTCACCAGCCTCATGTTCGAGGGTAGAGAAGAGGGCGTTTTGGTAAAAATATGTAGCTACATTCTGTTCTGTCCTCATTAAAGCATTTTAACCAGAGTGAGAAATTGTCAAAGTCTTACCGAAATAAAAGAAGAAAAGAGAAAAGAAAACTGTGTGTGATTTTTTCCTTTTTCATTAACTCCGAAGAGATTTAATCCTTTTAGGGTAACTCTATAGGAACACAGCACGTAGGATCAAAGCCCCACCACCCCGGGCGGAGAACAGATTCCATCGGGAAGGAAAGAAACGACTCGCTACTTGCTTAACAAGTGTGCGCCATTTGCTTCCTTCGAGTTCCCTGTTAGACAACCTGGGACGCCAGGCAGGGAGGCGCTGCCGGAAGGTCACTCACCTCCTCCATGCGGAAAGAGCGGAAAATGTACACGTAGTCGCCCGGGCGTCCCACGAACCTGAAACGGTTGGGGAGGCTGTTAGAGAGGAGGCGAGTCCGCGCTGGGCTGGGGAGGGACCGCCCTGGGGGGACTGTGCTCGCTGTCGCTCCCGAAGGCTGAGCCTTGAACGTGTTCACAGGCTTCTCCCAAGGCCCGACGTCACCTGCTAGAGCACAGCAGTGGTGGCTTTCCACTGGTGGAATGTTCGTTCGATTCCCGTTCCCAGAGAGGGGTAAGAAAACGTGACTTCCCTAAAGGAAACATGTGGCGGAGGGACAGAGGGACGGGGATCTGAGAGCCACTAAGGTGAAGCCCACTCCGGCCGAAACCATGTGCTTTGCTGGCCGCCAGGAATTCGGGATGCGCCACGAGACAGCCAGCACGGGGTCATTCTGTGACCTCGGGCAGGCTGGGGCAGGTGGGGGCCAAGGCCACCCTGAGTGAGGACAGGCGGCCTCCCAGCTTTGGGGGCTGGTGTGCAGTGGGGGGCCTCTGAGAGTCTGCTCTGTCCTGGGGGCTCTCAGGATGGACGAGATCCCTGGGTGGGGCTCTCGGACCCTGCTCTGGGCGTGTGTGGCACTTGTAAACCACGTGATGCCGAGGAAAGGGCCTGTGGGAGGGGTTCCGAGATCAGACCCTGGCCGAAGGGGTGGGTGAGGCATCCTGGTGGGTGGCCAGAGGCCCCTCCACAGCCTGGATGGTCCAGGTGTGCGGTTCACCCACCAGGAGCCTAGGACATGGCTCAGCTGGCCAGTGGCTGCATTCCTCTGCCCTTCTGGTCTCTCCTGGCCTCACTCTGTTGACTCGGCCCTACCTGCTGTGGGGATTGCTGCCCACCTGGAGCTTGCTGCCTGGGGTCCCCCCTGCCCGGGGTCCCTGCTGTTCTCAGCAGGAGCCAGGCCTTTCCCGGGACCTCGTCAGCTGCAGGAGCCACAGCAACTGCTCTGCCCTGGGCCTCCAGGTGCCCCCGCCCATAGGTAAGGGAGAGGCTTGCTCTCCCCTGGACTTGGGAGGAGCAAATTGGGGACAGGCTGAAGAAGTCCCTACCGGCCTTTGAAGAAAGCCACGTAAAAGATGGGAGTGTAGGAATTCACGAACTTCAGCAGGAAAGCCTTGAAGATCAGCCTCTCCTCGAAGCTCTTCTCAGTCTTTGGGACCTCTAGAGGGAGGGGGATGGGGTTGCTGAGGCTGCGGCTGGGACGTCCCAACAGCCAGGTCCAGCCTCGGGCTGATCACCGGCACCATCACGTCACTCAGCTCTCTTGGGAGCGCAGGGCCAGTGCTCAGGGTCCCCATTCACAGACAGGGAACTGGGGCTCAGACAAGTTAAGCAACAAGCCTGAGATCGCACAGCAAGAGGGAGGCAACCTGGGCTGCTCAACTGCAGGCACTCACCGATCTTGGTGAGCCACCTGGCTATACAGCCGTAGACCTCGTCCAGGAGGATGATGACCACTAGGTTGATGACAACCGCGGTGGCCGTGACCGTGACCCGTATGTTGGACCGCACGGAGGGGGAGGAGTTCATGGCTAAGGCAGCGGCTGTGGAGATTCTGTAGATGATGACGCCAAGGACGATGGCAAACGTCACTGCGATCTGCAAAAGGGAGGGGGTGCTCTTGGCTGGGGAACCCCGGGCCCCCACACCTGCCCCATCTGCCCCCTCAGCCCAGTGCCCCCCAACCCTCAGCTCTTTTGCTTCAACGACACAAAGACTGACGTTTCCTGGCCCCTCCAAACGCTGGGTGCTCTGCACGTGCTAACCCACCACAGACAGAGAACGAGGGGCTGGTTTCTATTTCGTGGAAGAGGACACCGAGGTTCAGAGGGGTAACGTAGGCAGGCCGGGTCGCCGGCTGGGATTTACTGGGTCCACTCGAGCACCGTTCCTAAGCACGGCGCAAGACATGGCAGGGCCACACCCCAGTGGCTGTCCTGGCTGGTCCTAGAACAGGCTGACCCCTGGGCGGGGCTTCTCCCCGCTACCTGGGGTGACCTTGAGCTTCTGGAAGAGGCGACATCCTCAGATCGTTGCTGGGCTGAGGCGTGCCGGCCTCCCGGCCACCTCCCAGAGACCCTACCCTGTTAAATGAGGTGGGTGGGGCCTGGGGTGGGGCCGGTGACAGGTCTGGCTGGGAGACGGAGCAGGTCCCTTCTCCCAACCTACCCAGGAGCAGCAACACCCTCTGGCTCACCACCAGAGCGAGCCCCTCCTCTTGCCAAAACCACCGTGGGACCAGAACATTCCATGAAACTGGGGCTGGCGGTTGCCTGAGAGATGGGGGTGGAGCTGGCTGCAGTGACAAGCTTGTTCCACACACAGCCGTCTGTCTGTCTGTTTGGGTTCCTTTTCCTTTTCCTTATGGGTCTAGCTCAACTGGGAAGACCCAGTCCTTACCCTGCCCTGCCCAGGGGTGTGGACGCCCAATCCTGGGTGCTCGCTGAAGACGGACAGATGGACGGAGGGAGCGCCCAGCAGAGCTGGCGTTTCAGCCTGTGTGAACCCACCTGCCTTGTGAGGCTCTGCCTTGCCCCTGGGACACCACACACCTGCAGGGTTCAGACCTGTCCTTGATGGTGTGGTCACACATGGCGCCCAGGACAAGCCGGGGCTGTGCCGTGTCTCCCAGCTACTGCTCGGGACGGGTGCAGTTTGTTCACCTGGAGGGAGGCTGCGGCATTGAGAAATCTGCCTCCAAAACTCTTACTTTGTATCTTGGGCCATTAACTCCTGCCACACGCCATGAACTCTGGCTTCTACAGACATCTGCCAGTGACCACACCCCGCCCAGGGAAGCGTCTTCGGCCCACAGCACACCCAGACCAGGGGTAGCCCAGCTACAGGGCGTGGGGACCACTCCCTGCCAGCTCCAGGAATGAGGGCTTTCCATGGAAAACCCCTGCGTCCTGCCAAGACGCCCCTCCCTGGGGAAGGCGTCGCCTGGCCTCGAAGATGTCCCTGTGCCAGTCTGCTGGGGTGCAGACGGGGCAGGCCTGTGGAGACCCAGCCCAGGGGCCTCCGCCCCAGCAGACGTCCCCCCGCCCTGCCAGCGGGCCACCGTGCTCCCACGACAGGCCCCCACGGTGGCCTCCCTTCCTGGGGGCAACTCCCCTCCGCAACACAGGTGTCCAAGGGCCAGGGTCTGGCTGATTGCTCACGCCCGGTCTTCAGGACCGGGGCTGCAGGGCACATCCCAGGTGCTCAGCCACCTTTGTTCGGTGAATGAAGCTCCTGAGTTGGGGTTGATGAGGTAACAACCCCTCGAGTGTGATTTACTTGTGACGGGTTTACCAGGACATCGAGGGCTGGGAAAGGAGAGGCGGCTAGTTCTCCACCCAGAGTCCCTCTGCCCTTCCCCTGCCGTCCTTGCCGAGAGGACAGAAGCCTCGTTCCTCAGCCTTGCTGCAGGTTGGGGGGCTGCAGGTTGGGGCGGCCGTGTGAAACGGCTCTCACCCTGCAGACAGATCAAGCAGAGGTGTGGGCAGGCCTGGGAAAGCGCCTTCTCAGAGTGGTAGCTCCAGGGCCCATCTCTCCCCCACCCCATCCCCCGGCCCTGCCCCTCTTCCTGTCTGGAGAGCAGAGGTGAGGTTGGAGGTGAAGCAGCCACGTGTGACCAAGAGGGACCCGTGCAGAGGATGGGTGAACTGAAGGTCAGAGAAGCCAGCGCTTCTGGGGGCATTGCAGGGCCACCAGACCAGCCCCAGACATGCCCCCTCCTCTCTACCCCTCGCTGGCCCTTCTACAAGGATGTTGCTTTCTCTTCACCAGCAGCGGCAGAGCCTGGGGGCAGATGTGGCTGCCTGAGCGCCTGTTTCTCAGCCCCATCTCCCGCTGGGTGAGGACTGGGGGTGCTCTGAGGCAGGGACTGTGTCATGCTCGGTTGTCCCCCAGCACCGAGTCTGGTGCTGGCCAGAGGGGACCCATCAGCCTCCAAGCGCGGCTGACCCCACTCCCACCCAGTCGCCGGGAGAGCGCAGAGTCTTCCCGGCACCACTGCCTGGCTCCCGTTCTCCAGGGCAAAGGGAGGGGGCCTTGGGGTCCCCACCACTGAGGCCGCCCTTCTCCGGATTTGTCAGCTGACATCCCTGTTGCTGCGCCTGAGAGCATGAGGAGAAACTGAGTCCTCACGCTGCTTTCCATGGCCCCCACTAGACCCGGAAAACGGAGACCGCCCTGCCGCCACCTCTCCAAGTGTGTCCGGAACGCAGGGATCTTGGAGGAGACCGCCCGACTGGCTCTGGCTCCACCGCGTCCTGGCTGGCCTGGGACAGGGTGTGGCCTTTCCTGGGACTGGCCAGAGGTGAGGATGCAATGAGTTGCTGCTGCCAGGCCCTCAGCACACCTCGGTGCCCGGCTGCCAACCCTCGCCCTGGGTACCAGGCCATGGGCTGGGCGGCCGTACCGGGCTCTGACTCAGAGTTCTGGGGCTGCATGAGGGCACTGTCACTTCTAATGTGACCAGGTGGCCCTGACCACTTGGGGGATGATGGAAGCACAGCTGGCATGTGGCAAGGCAGATCAATTTCGGGTTGAAGTCCCTGGGATTGAAATCCCCTAAGAGCCACGCGGTGTTTGCCCATGACCGGAGGCACAGACCCCAGGCCCCTGAGCAGCACTGCCATAATTTTTGTCCTGTCTCTGCGTTACTTATTTAATGGTTTTCTTAAAAATTCCTCGTTTTGTCTTATATGAGGTGTCTGTGAGATCCCAGGTTTGCAGGGCTAGTGACTCAAGTAAGTGCGTCACTCTCAAAGTGAGAGGTGTGTGCCCGGGACATCTGAGATCCTCTCACATACCCACAGGGCACGGACGGCCCCCCTTGGGGGTCACTTTGGAACCCTGGCCCCCTCCCACCTTAGGGGTAGTGCTGGTATCTCCCCCACTCACCCGCTGCCCCGAGGAGACAGGGCCACCAGGCCTAGGCCGACCGGCACCACAGCGTCCAAGGCTGACCCTGGTCGGGAGGGCGCCGATCACCTCCCTGATTTCCTCCCACCTCGGCCTTCCGGAACTCACCATGAAGACAATGGACACCAAGTTGGTGAAGTAGGCGGGGAACCGGTCTCTCCAGGTCAGCTTCACCTTGTCAGTCTACAACACGAAACAGTGCGGTCAGTGGAACAATGGCGGGGGCCGAGTCTGTGTGTGTGCGTGTGTGTGTGTGCACGCGTGTGTGTGTGTACTCACGTACAACTTGGACGACAGAAATACTCAGAAAAACCTTAAAGACTGCCTGCAGGTGACAAGCCCATGTGAATGCCTAGCATTGAAAGAAGCATCTGGGCCTTACACCTATGAAATGTTATGTGATAATGGAAGTAACAGCTGTTTAAAAACATGACTCCCTGGTGTCCGGGGCGCAATGGTGTCCAATGCCTTCTAAGGACCATTAGACCCACGTCTGGGAGAAGCCTGGATCTGGAGTCCCTTTCTTCAGTTGAAAGTCTTACTTTCGGGGCTAGAAGATCTAAGATGTTTTGCCATTTGCCACCCAGACCATAATAGTTATTTTTCCTTCGTGGAGCAAGTCGAAACAAGCAACCAGCATTACAAGTTACGACGTTGTCTGCTGCACAGCGACGCCGGCCTGGAGGCTCTGGGGCCTGAGAGTGGCTTGGTCGGAGATACCGCAGGCAGGAGCTGTCACTGCCTGGGACGTTTCCAGTGGGAGTGGATTTTTTAAACAGGAAAATGCACGTATCACATTGTCACAGGAAGCTGTCACGGACATCACACCGGAGGCCACTCATTCCAGGGGAGGGTCGCATGCGTGTTAACGAGAAAACCAAGACTCGCTTGCAGGCAGTCGTGACAAGCACGTTTCATGAGCTCCAGAGAAAGCCAGGGCCACCCCGCACACGGACCCACCACAGCCATGCAGTGCCACCTCAGCACGCGGCGGGCTCGCTGGTGCGGAAGGCAGGCAGAGAAACAGGATGTGAACGTTAGAGATAAACACAGCGGAGCTCGCTGAGGAGAAACAGTCGACTTGGATTGTCTGCGCACAGTCAAGACTCGCGTTGCCCGAGACAGAGAAGTACCAATTTCACCCCCGCCATGGCTGTCTTAACCCTCTGCTTCCATTTGTTTGTCGACTCCTCTGGAATGTGCCGGCGCTTCTGAGGGCGGGTGGGGGGAGAGAGCACCGCGGGGTGAAGCATGAGGAGGCGCCCCGCCCCCGCCCGGGCCGACACCCCCTGGGCAGCAGCCCCTCCGCGTGCTCACTCGCCAGCGCGCCGCCGAGGCTGATTTGGGCTCCGGGCGTTTCAGACAAATCGGAGGTGGCAGAGACCCCCGTCTACAAGAAAGGCTGCCACCAAGGTCACGGAAACACGAGACCACGGATTTCGAGACGGAGGCTCCAGCGTGAACTCGCCACTGGGCTCCGTCACGGCCCGCGGCACGAGTCGGCTGCTGGGATTTCGACGGTATGTGGCGTGCAGGGACACGGGTCACCACGAGCATTTTACCACGGCACGAAGGAAGCCGCACCCAGAAGCCCAAGTTAACGTGCCAATTAAGTGGTGGATCTTTTTGTCATAGACCAATTCAGTGCCGTAGCTGGGGGAAAATCAAACCCAAAAAGCAGCCGCTGGGAGCGAAATGCAAGGAAGCAGAAAATAAGGGGTACGGCCCGCCAGAAGCGGGCAGGGCCCGGGCCATCACCGGAGCTCCGCAAAAATAAACCTGGTACCTTTGTTGTTCTGGCGTGATCAAAGGAGTCGGGCCAAAACCAAGCCACAGAGGCAGAGGGACCATGTGTCCCAAAGGTGGCTTCCGGCACCCACTGCCCAGATCCGTTGTTTCGGTGTGGTTAAGGCCCTTGCATTAAATGGCACAGCATGTGCCATGCCACCCTTGTCCCCTTAAGAAGAAATGAAAGGCCCATCCATGCTCACTCTGAGAGGTGCAACCACAAAGCCACAGGGTAGACTCTCGGGGGCCCTACGCTGACTGCTAAGACATCCTGACCCAGGCCTGGAGCCGGGGACGCTGCCCTGAAAACACCAGGAGGGTGTGTAGGCCTCAGACGCGGTGGTGTCAGGCCTCGCGCGGCGCCAGGAGGCAGAGAGCGCCAGAGGGGCTGGGGCCAGTTCAAAGGCACCGAGCGGCCGCTCAGAAGACAGCGTGCCACGGGCCGGTTTGTTAACCCGGTCAGACGGTCTCTTTATTTTAGGGTGACAACTCCTGCTTTTGTGGTTAAATTCTTCGTACTCTCAAACCCTGCTCAGACTCCAAGAGGGGTTCAGGAGGGCGCACTTCCTCCCTGACTGCGGGAGGACCGGGCTGCACCGTGGATTTTGTGTTACAGGGGCTGGGCCTTTTGGAGGGCTTCCTGGAGCACCCCCTTTGCCTTCCAGATGGGATTATGGCAACTGTGACCCTTGGCTACCTGGGACCAGCGAGCTCTGTCCCTGGCACCTCAGACAAGGAAAGAGAAACTTAGGGGTTTGTCCTCCTCAGTCCCGGAGCCTGGGAGTGCAAATGGGATGGCAAAGTCCGGGAACCTGGGGGAGCGTCCCTCCCCTGTTCCCAGTCCCTCCAAAAGCCAGGGCAAGCTTCCCCTGCCTCCGTCGGGGGCTGGCAGGGCCCAGGGGGGCTCCGCGCTTGCCTGTCCCAGGTCACGTGAAAAACCACCATGAACAAAGTAGCCCAGCACCTCCAGAGGCCTGGGAGAATTCAGGCTGTGATCGTGACTGTCAATTTGAACGAGAGGTTTGAGGAAAAAGGCGTTTATTACGAAGTGAGGATGGCCTCAGGAACATCACAGAAACATTTCTCTCCCTCACTCTCGCACCAGGAGTGAAACAAGGAACTGGCCATTTGCTCAGGGACCCTGGTTTGGCAAACGCTTCCCTTTCATCGTTTAACGTAGAACACGAGGGAGCAGACGGGACCGCCAAAAAGCAAAATGTTTGCTTAAGTTTGACATCACCCTCGGGTTACATCAAAGAAATAGAAATAGCAGATTTGATAAACCATACCCTTTCTGCCGAATCTGGCCCTCTGCCTGTTTTTGTAATTAAAGTTTTATTGGAACACAGGCCCTTTTGTTTACCTACTGTCTATGGCTACTTTTGTGCCACAATGGCAGAGTCGAATAGTTGTAACACAGGCTTACAGAATCTAAAATGTTTATTATCCACTGGCTGAGCGCAGTCTCACGCCTGTAATCCTAGCACTCTGGGAGGCTGAGGCGGGTGGATTGTTTAAGCTCAGGAGTTCAAGACCAGCCTGAGCAAGAACGAGACCCCGCCTCTACTAAAAATAGAAAGAAATTAGCTGGACAACTAAAAATATATACAGAAAAAATTAGCCGGGCATGGTGGCGCATGCCTGTAGTCCCAGCTACCTGGGAGGCTGAGGCAGGAGGATCGCTTGAGCCTGGGAGTTTGAGGTTGCTGTGAGCTAGGCTGATGCCACGGCACTCTAGCCTGGGCAAAAGAGTGAGACTCTGCCTCAAAAAAAAAAAAAAGTTTATTATCTGGGCTGAGCCCTAGTCTGCCCTGTTTTATAGTAGGGAATGCTGACTGCCGGGGGTCGCCATACCTCTTTGTTTCTGGACTCTTTCCTCAGAGACTTTTCCAGGACTCTGGCTTCATATTCGGCTCTGGGATGATCCTGTGAAAGAGACCAAGTCAGGACGGAGCCCTGCGAGTCGGAGACCCTCACGTGAGAACTCGTGGCAAATCAGTGTGTATATTTGCCTCGGGCACCTTTGGGGCCAGTTCACAGTTGGCTGCTGGCAATATTTCCAATTTAAAGTCCCTGAGTTTGGTCTGGATGGTGACCCAGGATTCTCCCACTTGTTGGGAACCCCAGCCCGTCGGGAAGGAAATAGAATCTGGCCTCTGTGTCCTTGGGGTGGATCAATCTGTGCCGGGCTGCAGCGAACACCCAGCCGTGAACTGGCCCCGAGACAGTCTATCGAGGAGCCGTGGGGTCGGAAGAGACGCAGTAAGAATCAGCAAGCGTGGGCAGCCCAGAGGTGCCAGGCCTCGGGGGAGCCCAGGGCAGGTCAGCGAAGGACACTGGAACGGAAGAACGGGTTAAGAGAGGCCCAGAGGTGGGGGAAAGCAGAGACCCCGCCCACGGTGGAGGAGCCGCAGGGAACTGCACGGTAGAAACAGACAGATTAGGTGCGTGAGAAGGTCCCTCTCCCAGGGAGACAGGCTATGGGACGATAGAGGAGTGACAAAAAATTCCAAACCTTGACAGCCTCCTTCAGGGAACCAGAAGAGTAAAAACAAAAAAACAAAGATTTCATTACTTATGTTGTTTTTACGAACTAGGACCCATCCGCTAGAGACAATGTTCTTAAGAACCAGGGCGAGGGTGGATGGAGCGGGGTGGGGCTGGGGTGCTGCCGGGGTCTGCCGAAGGCACTGCCGCTGCAGGGTGGCTGCCTGGGCTGTTGCTTTTGCAGCTCCCGTGCTTTTGGAAATTCTAAGCAGCTGTCAGACTGAAATGTCTTAGACTCCGCTAAGGAGCACACAGGCCAACGACGGGACACGAGCTTCCTTCTGCTGTCAGTGCCCAAACCTGGGGTTCAGACGTGGGGGCAGCCCCTGCACCCGAGGTCTTTAACTCCCTAAAGAGGCCCTGGTTGGCCATAGGGGGCACAAGGGTGGCTCACTTTGGGAAACTGAGGCCCCGTGGGGCTGCATACCCAATGGCTTTGGTGGCCACCCCCGAACAGTCAGGGTTAGGAGACTGTGGGATGGGTCCCCAAGGGTTGAATGGAGGGGACTGGTCCGCATGGGAAGGGTAGAAATCGACTTCTCAAATAAGGTAGTGACTGCTTTTTGTTCTCTATGAATCTTTCTGATTGAAACAGCAAGGAAAGACTCTACCCAGAGAGGCAGCTGCCCCAAACCCTGCCACAGGGACAGAGCTCTGGGGTCCGTCCCCGGCTCTGTCCCTGAAGACCTGTGTGCCGATGGACAGGCCACATCCATCTTGGTCTGGTCATTTGTGAAACAGAATAAAGGGACCCGCTGTGGAAGAGGATTGAGACTGTGACTGGCGAGTGCGGGTGTGGCCCAGCAGTGGCTCGCGGGCGACTGTTTGTGGGGCGTGTACTGTGCCGGGCCCTGCTCTCAGCGATTTATATCTATGTATCCATGGAGACTCCCCCGCAAAAAAAAAGCTATCAAGTGAGGACGATTCCTCAGTGCCTATTTGAGAAGCAAGGACATTGAGGCACAGAGATGTTAAGCAACTTGCCTCAGGTCACACAGTGAGGGAGGTGCCAAGTCAGGATGGAACTTGGACAGCCTGGACCCAGAGAAAATGATGGAAGAAATTTCCACATTGCAATGACAATGTATGAGAGGTTTCTCTTTAAAAAGTGAGCATGTTTTATAACATTAAACAGTGGTCAGCGTGGCCACACCTAGCAGCGAGCACATGCGGTCACCTGTGCTCTGCCCCAAAGCTAACGGCAGGGACTGTCTTTCCTCTTCATTCCCACACATCCCACAGGGAATTCCTGCTGGAGTTGGCAGTCAGGGCAATCCCGGGGCAAGCGGTTCGCCTGGCCTCCCAGTGGCCACCTGACACTGACTGTCCCTCTCTTTGCGGCGCAGAGACGTTCAGCGCTGGTTTTCCCTCTGTTAGTGGAGGACTCGTTCCTGCTTCTCGGCCACGCCGACTGCAGAGAGCCGGCTCCCGGGAGTGTGGGTTTGGCACCTGAGCAGGCAAATGCCGCCTTCGGGGACCCCTGGGCAGCGTCCATTCCCTCCCCCCACCCCCGGCTGCGCCGGCAGCCCGGCAGCCCCCAGACGCAATGAGGTCAGCGTGGTGAGCCTTGGAGTGCGTCCGAGACCACGCCGGTTGGTGGCGCATCCCTGTGAGCACGGACATCGAAAGCACTTTAGCAGACACAAACTGTTGCCCTGGCAACTGACGGTGTTTGGAACGCCAGGGAGACGAGCCGAGAAGCGGGAGGGGAGCGACCTCGCCTAGACTTGGACCAAGAGCCCTTTACGCCCTCGAGCCTTCGTGTGCATGGAGAGGGCAGGGCGCGTGGAGGGGGCGTGGGGCATGCACAGGACCAAGCCCACTGACCTCCTCCTCCTCGAAGCCTGTGAGGTCCCACAGGTAATTGAGCCGCATCTGTTTCCGCTTCCAGTGCTCCATGAAGGTGGCAGCTGCGGGCAGGGAGCAAACACAGGGAGTCAGGGGCCGAGAAGTTCCCGGTGACGGAAAAGCAACCCATCGTCAGCACCGCGTGGTGAGCAAGGACACTTCACGTGACTTGACTTGTTCAGCCCTGCCACCAACCCTGTCAGGCAGAGACCATCGTTCCCCCACTTTACAGATGGGGAAACAGAGGCCTGGGGCCATCACGTGCCAGCCAAGGTTACTCAGCCAGTCCGCGAGGGGCGAGCAGGTAGGTAGCCCCAGAGCCAGTGCCTTAACCACCCGGCCCCTCTGCTCCCGGGGACCCCGGTTCACAGGTGGGGGCCTTGAGGTCAGAAAGTATAACGGATGGGCCAAGGCTGCTACATGCTGCTTCCCATTCCCAACACACAGAACGCAGTTCAAATGCCACCTCCTCCAGGAAGCCACTGATCATACCCCTCAGTGTGAGGAAAAAAAGCAACTCCTCTTGGGACCCCTCCTGCTTGCGGTGCCACCTTCCATTGCGATCCCTGTCCCATCGCTGTGGCCCTTCTAGCGTGTGGGGCAGGGATGAGGCCTCGTCCAGCCGTGTCTGCAGCACCCGGCCGGAGCCCGGCGCAGACAGGTGCTCACGTGCTCACTGCACGAATGAAGGCCTCTCACGAGCACGCAACTCGCAAACAGATGCGCCTGGCTGAGTGTTTATCATCAACACGTTTCCCGCAAAGGACATCAGCGGAGGCTGCCGGGGGAGTGAGAAGGACGGTCCGAGAGTGAATCAGGGATCAGATTCTCCAGCCGTACGCGCCACTGTTCTAAGTGCTGCCAAATAGCCTAGCTGTTTCACTGGAACCTCACAGTAATCATCGGAGGTGGGCGCCATTTACCCCCACCTCACGGAGGGAGAAACCGAGGCTCAGTGGATGGAATGGCCTGTCCAGAGAGGGGTGGCTCTGCGGTGGAAATAAACGATATGTGCGACTGGGGATCTCCTGTGCGGACGCACGAATGTGGTCCTTAGCTGCGGGCCACATGTGGCCGGAGAGAACAAAGGCTTTGGAATCAGCAAATCGTGGGTCTGAGCCTCCTGGTGGGGGGCTCTGGTCTACAAAGAACATGCCCCAGCCCATCAGGCTGAGGTGAAGCCAGCGCCTCCGAGCTTGCACGTGTCTGACTGTGGAGCACACGCTTTAAGCACAGATGGCCGCATCAGCCGGGCCCAGTCGGGAGACAAACAGGAAGCAGGCCTTTCAAACTGGGGTCTTTTAATCCTGGAATCCGTCACATGGAATGGAAGAGCAGAGAGCCAAGCAGGGCTGGTGAGACCACCCAGGTTATCAGCAGCAGGCGGCTGGCATCCGTTCGGGATGGCGGGAGAACAGGAGGTGTCCAGTGCCAATGCCAGAGCCGGAGGCTGGAGCTGCCCGGCGGCGGCGGCAGCTAGGACCGCGGAGGGCGGGCTTCCCAGCGGGAGAAGGCGCGGTCACCGCCAGGGATGCCCCAGGAAGCGGAGGGAGATGGGAGAGACCCCCTGGCATCCCCCTTCTTCCCACCTTCTGATGTCCCACAGGGCTCCTCCTGGCGAGCCACCAGCAGAGGGGGAGGCAGGGAGCCTGGAAACGCGGCTCCTGACACGGCAGAGCGGGGAAGGCGACGGTGCTGCTGCAGGCCCTGCCTGAGTGTGCGGTGGGGCAGCCTGTCTGCCGCGGGCGCCGCCTCCCAGGCGGGGAGACTCAGGAGGTCTCTGCCTCTTTTAAGACGTCCTTTGGCCCCTGCAGCTGCCTGGAGCGGAGGGGGAGGTCGGCCCGTTCTCACCCAGCCGCCCTCTGCCGCCCCTCCAGACCACAGCACCGTCCGCGAGGGCTGCTCTACGTGCACCAGGGGGGTCGGCCTGCTCCCCTTCCCCGTCCGGCCTCCCCGGCTCCTCCTCTTTCCCAGACGCGACCGCACGCCACACAGAAGGTCTCTCCATTGTCACACTCAGCCCACCCGGCTCAGCCCCGCTCCACGCGCCAGCTTGGGCGTGATGCCACCAGCTACCGTGTCCCGAGGACTCGGGTGCCGCGCACGGCACTAGCGCTTTACAGACACCAGGTAGCCTCCTCAGCAACCGTAGGCAGCAGGGACTGTTTCCACCTGTGAACTTCCGAACCGGGACGCTAAGGCTCAGAGGGCTGAGCGCTATGCCCAAGGTCGACGGCAGGTGAACAGCAGCCTAATTCTATTGACTCCGGAGTCTCCGCTGAACCCTTTTGCTGGACTGACGCTGCTCCATCAATTAATATTACTATATTAGAGACAGAAATGGTCCCAGGAGTTTTTCAGGGCTCTGCCCTGAAGTAATATGTGAACATGTTAGTTTTCATATCAAAAGCTGCTCCACCTCAGGAGGCCGTCTCAAAGGTCAGTAGCAGCTGCTTTCCAAGGTGACGCTGCGGTCTCAACCCCGCGGTTCTCACCTGCTTTGAAGGACAAAGCAAGGTCTACATGGAACCACAGGATGAGAGCTGGTCAAAGAGTGTCTGCCCAGAGACAGATTCCTGTGGCTAAAAACAATTAGCCCGAGGTACGGCTCCTGCATGACTTCTGATGACCTGTCTCTGTCTGCAATAACTAGATGAAGAAATATGGAGCCACTATATCTCTGTTTAACCCTTCTGTTAAGTAATAACTTTATCTGAGAACTTAGAAGCCTGTCCTTGAAAGACTTTGTAACCAGAGTTAGTTAAGGGATCTATAGAAGCCTTTCCAAAGACTTTTAACCTAAAACAAACTACCTGTTGTTATGTAAATCTGCTACCCCTGGCAACTGATCTCTGTACCTATAAATACCCATGTGAAACTTTATTCTGGGCCTTATGATTAACGGGGATATCAAAGGGACCCCTGAGTACCCCGCTTTTTGCCTTTTAACTTTTTTTTTTTTTTTTTTGAGACAGAGTCTCACTCTCTTGCCTGGAGCGAGTGCCGTGGCGTCAGCCTAGCTCACAGCAACCTCAAACTCCTGGACTCAAGCAATCCTACTGTCTCAGCCTCCCAAGTAGCTGGG
>CAUYSK010109360.1:0-15300 GCA_963575035.1 Avahi laniger | reverse complement strand
GCCTGAGCAAGAGTGAGACCCCGTCTCTACCAAAAATAGAAAGAAATTAATTGGACAGCTAAAAATATATAGAAAAAATTAGCTGGGCATGGTGGTGCATGCCTGTAGTCCCAGCTACTTGGGAGGCTGAGGCAGTAGGATTGCTTGAGGCCAGGAGTCTGAGGTTGCTGTGAGCTAGGCTGACGCCACGGCACTCATTCTAGCCAGGGCAACAAAGTGAGACTCTGTCTCAAAAAAAAAAAAAAAAAAAAAATATGGTGTCTTTGCTTTCTGTGATGTTCTGCCTTTATTCTCCTTCCTCGCTTTGGTGTAAACCTTCTGTTTCTGTCATCTTTGTTGTCCCTATCCTAGTTGATTTTGATTCCATTGTGAGCAATTTCTTCCTAGTGTGGGCCCTGTCCTAAAAGAGAGCCCTGGAGGGTCATTTCAGAGTTCACAGGAGGTCGATTGCTCTATCCTCTTCAGTTTATTGTACACAAGCTCCTTGAACCCAATTGGTATTGGAGAGAGAAAACCTTCTTGTTTTAGAGCTGCTGTTCTGAAATTGTCCCACCCCGTTGCTTTCTTTGCTTCCTTCTACATAGATTATCACTTGTATTCAGGTGGTTTCTCTACACACCCCATATTTGGGGATTTGTGAGGATATCCTGTCATTTTTATTTTGGAAATAATTGTTCCTGGTGTTTTTGTTTTGGTATCTACTTGATCTGTCTTTCTTTTTAATGTGGCAATTTGAAGAAACCAAACAATTTTATTGCCACTGTTGTTGCCTTCCCAGAATCTTCTCTGTGTTTTAATTCTTTATCTTCAGTTGTCCATTCTTCTCAGAACAGCCAGTGTGGTGTTTCCTCTGCTTGGCTCCTTCAAGGGCAAAGTAGCATCACTTGTGTTTTTGGGTTGTCCAAAGCAAAGTCAGAATTCTCATTTTGAGTCACTGACAAATTTAAACCATCCCTCCTACAAGTTCAGCAATGATAATTGCAGTAAAGGAAAATTTCAGCTAGTCTTTTGAGGTCAACAGTGTCCAAGGATGAGATATAGTGTTTAAATTTAAAATTTCTATAATAGCATGGGCATTTTATGATTAGACATAATTAAAAATTATATATGTA
Organism: Avahi laniger; assembly: GCA_963575035.1. Classification (NCBI taxonomy): domain Eukaryota; kingdom Metazoa; phylum Chordata; class Mammalia; order Primates; family Indriidae; genus Avahi; species Avahi laniger. Next base: position 14,188 of record CAUYSK010109360.1, on the reverse strand, counting down.
ATTTAAATATTCATATAATATTTTTACCACGTGACTGAGACCAAGAAATTGATTCTTTCCTCCTGATGCATTTGTGAATTTTTTCAGTCAGAGACTTGATAATTCCATAGTTTACAATGAATAGACATTAAAATGAGTAATGAAAATCATCTTTTGAAATGAAATGACAGTATGTTTATAAGAAATTACTATAATTTCTGTAATTGTACTAATTTACAATGGAAAAAGACTCGAAGGATGATTCAAAATCCCTGCTTAAACAAAGGCTACCCCCTTTTTTCAGAAATGCCTTATTTTTTATTGATTCTCAAGCTTAAAAGGAATTTATCATATGAAGTTTGCAAAAGGAAATAATGAAAACCATACAGGGCAATGGCTGCTAATATGGCTTTATTGTGAATAATAACAAATGTAGATGCTCAACTTCCAAATAACTAAGGCTGCTTCCCTCAAATAACTCAGAAAGTCATTTTTTATTTTTAAAAATCTAGATCTAGTAACCTTTCTCATAGCCTTAACATCTCTTTTTTTACAGAAACCTATAGAATCTTGAAACACATATTAATTTATCTTAATGAATTTAGGTCTTTTATCAGTGAACATATTTTTCAGTCACCTCAATCTACATAAATGTCAAATAGTTGACTAATGAAAGTCTGAAAACTTTTAGTATAAATATGATTTTCTAATATTATATTTTTAAATATCTAATAATATGTTGTTGCAATGAGCACAAACACACATGCATACATTTCCAAAATATTTCATTTTATATAATCTAGGCTCTTTTGTAGAAGGTTTGAAATTTATGTGGAAATGCAAGAGATCTAACCCAAACAATAACCCAAACAATTTTATGAAATAAAACAAAGTTGGAGGACTTACATTACTTTATTTAAAGAATTAATATAAAACTACAGTATTCAAGATCGTGTAGTATTGACAGAAGAATGGACATACAGATTAATGGAGCAGAATATGAAATCCAGAAACAGACTCACACATTTATGATGTGAACAGCTGATTTTCTATAGAAGCGCCAAGGTATTTCAATGGAGGAAGGATAGTCTTTTCTCTAAATAGGGACAGAACAATAGGATATTTTTAGGCAGAATGAAGCTCAACCATTACTCCGTTACACCCCATATCATACATAAAAATTAACACAAAGTGGATCATAGTCTTTAATTGAAAAAGTAAAAATATAAGGTTTCTAAAAGACAACATGGGTGAAAATTTTTATGACTGTGAGGTCGGCACAGATTTCTTAAACCACAAATAACACTAAGCAAAAAGAAAAAAAATTATAAAATGTATTTAATCGTAATTAAACCTTCTACTCTTTGAAAGAATCTGTTAAGAAAATATAAAGCAAACCATGTGATGAAATATTCTATATGTCGACCGTATCGATGTCAATATCCTGGTGGTGATACTGTACTATAGCTTTGCAAGTTTGCCACTGGGCGAAATTGGGTACATGGGATCTCTCTGTACATTTCTTACAACTACTGGTAATTTACAACTATTTCAGAATAACATGTTTAATTTTAAAAACCATAGGCAGGGAGAAAATATTTGCAAAATATATATCTTGTATCCAAGATATGTTTTGAAATTTTACAATGAAAAAATTAGAAAACAAAAGCTCAATAAAAGCAGGAACAAAATTTTGACAAGATCCTTCATAAAAGAAATTTTGAATGACAAATAATGACAGGAAAATATGTTCAACGTTATATCTATCCAAGAAATGCAGGTGAAAACCACATCTATTAGAGTGACTAAAATTAAATGACTGACAATGTTCTGGTTCTAGACTAGCTAAAGTAAGCACGTGCCATTTTGTTTCTCCCACTATTTACAACAAAAAAACCCTGGACAACATTTATAAAGCAACTGACAGAAGACTCTGAAGGTGAAGGGAAGAAGACAGACTGTATAAGGCCCTTCGTATTTAAGGAAAGCCCAGTAGTGATTTCCTGCAGATTTTTTGTTTTCGGTTTTTGCTTCCACCTGGGCACTGGACAGACCTGCAACCTGGAAACACCAATGGGCACAGACAAAAAGAAAAGCCTCCAGAAAATCCCACTCTTTCTAGCAAAAGGATCATATCAAGGGCAACCGAATGGGACAGAAATATTTTGATCATTGCTACCCACTCAGGAAAATGTCATGAACAAACACTTCCCCCCTTTGATTGTTACTGGGCACCAAAGCCACAGAGATTGTGGACAAATCCTTGTGTTCCATCTCCACCTTGCAATAACAGGGAGATAGCACTCTCAAGCCATGGAGATTGTGCGTGGAGTCCTGGCATTCATTCCTGACAAGTTATGATGAGTTAGCACCATTTACAGCCATAGAGACTGTGAGGGAAGATGGATTTTTCAACTTCTCCCTTCAATAACTAGATGGTACCCAACCCTCTTCAGCTGATGAGCTGCAGAGGCTGTGGGAAAAGCCTTGGCTTCCATCCCCATCCTGCAATAACAAGCTGGTGCCCCTCTCCCTCCGCAATGGATGCTGCAACTGCAGACACTGTTAGCAGATTTCTGTCTGTCCTTACCACCCTGCAAGAAAAAAGGATGTCCCTCCCAACTGATGACAAGGGGAGGATTATAGCAAGAAGGGGACTTAAGAAAAGGACTTTCTAAATCTGTGTATGAAGTCATGGGCAGAACTCTGAGTGGCCCATGCATAAAGCCAACAAGAAACAACACAACAAAAGGTCTGAGAACTGAACACTGGTGTGGAACTCTGCCTAGGTGTCAGTTGGGTCTCTGGTCAGCACACCAGTGAAATAAACCAGAATAGCATTGAAACGTCTTCGAAGACTAAATTAATATTTGAACTAAAGTCCACAAAATCAGGCCAGAAGTATGTTCTAAACCTAAAAAGTTGATTGCCTAATAAAATGAAAGATTTAAATAGAAACTACAGTCTCAATTCAAAATTGCACATCATGTTGATAATCTAAAAATATGTCAATTCAAATGAGAAAAGTCAATCACAGAAGAGCAATACTTACATGACACAGATGTTGGAATTATCTGACAAAAATTTCAAAGCAGGTATCATAAAAAATGTTGACAACAAGCAATTGTGAGCACTCCTGAAACAAATGAGAAAATAGAAATTCTCAGCAAAGAAGTAGAACGTATAAGGCAGAGTCAAGTGGAAATTTATAAAACTGAAAATGCACAAACTGAAATAAAAATTCACTGATGACTCACTAGCTGAATGGAGATGAGAGAAGAATGAATTAGTGAACTTGAGGACATATCCATAGAAATTATCCAATCTGAATGACAGACAGAAAACAGTCTCAGATACTTGTGGAACAAAAACGAAAGGTCTGATATTCATGGCATTAAAGTCCCAGATGAATTTGAAGAGTGTGGAGCTAATAAATATTTGAAGAAATAATGACTGTGAACTTCCAATATTTAGCAAAAGATATAAACTTACAGATTCAAAAACTCAGCAAATCCAAGAGATAAATACAAATAAATCCATGCCATAACACATCATAATAAAATTTCTGAAAACTAAACACAGAGAAACATCCTTGAAAGCAGCTACAAATAAATGAGTCTTAACTTATAAGCGAATGATAATTTGAATGACAGAGGACTTCTCATCAGAAACCATGGAAGCCAGAATGAATGGTACAGCATTTTTCAAATACTGAAAGAAAAACCTATCAACCCAGAATTCTATATCCAGCAAAAACATCCTCTAAGAATGAAGATGAAATAAAGATAATCTCAGATGAGGCAAAACCAGAGAATGTGTCACCAGCAGAACTTCTCTAAAGAATGGATAAAGGAAGTTCTTCAGACAGATATGATGCAGCAACAGAAGAAAACCTGGAACATCAGAAAGAAGAAAAACCAACAAAATGAATAAATATATAGTTAATACAATATGCTGTTCTTGTCTTGAGTTTTTCAATTATTTTTGGTGGTTCAAAGCAAAAATTGTAAAATTGATGTGAATCTCAATATAAATAGAAATATTATTTAAGACAACTATTTTATAGAGGGAGTAGGTTGAAGGACCAAAAATCTCATAAAGCTTCCATATTCTCTCTGAAGTAGTAAAAGGTTGATACCAGTAGACAGTGATATGTCACAGAACTTGAGAAAATGTATTACAAAAAAACACCAAACTACTGTGTGTGGTGGTTCACACCTGTAATCCCAGCACTTTAGGAGCCAAGGCAGGAGGATCGCTTGAGCCCAAGAGTTCAAGACCAGCCTGAGAAACATAGCAAGACCCCATCTCTACAAAAAATAAGAAAAAATTAGCTGGGCGTGGTGGCATCTGCTGGTAGTCCCAGCTACTCAGAAGGCCTCGAGGCAGGAAGATTGCTTGAACCCAGGAGTTTGAGGCTGCAGTGAGCCATAGTGACACCACTGCACTCCAGCCTGGGCAACAGAGACTCTGTCTCAAAAAAAATCAAAATCAAAAACAAAAACAAAAAAAAATCCCACACCAAACTATATGCTATGTACAAAAAAATTCACTTGAAATATAATCATATAGGTATGTTAAAAGTAGGATATAACATATAAACCTGAAGTCAGGAAAACTGGAATAACTACATTAATACCAGACAAAGTAGACTTCAAAGCCAAGAAAATTAGCAGGGATAAAAAGAACATCACATCATTATAAAAGAATCAATTCATGAAGGAGACAAAACAACCCTAAATGTATATGTATCAAACAACAGAGATTCAAAATTCATGAAACAAAATCTGACAGAACCAAGAGGAGAAATACACAAATCCACAATTATAGTTTGGGATTTCAACTCTCCTCCCTCAGTAATTGAAAGAAGCATGAGACAGAAAGTCAACAAAAATGTAAAAGAATGGAACAACAGCATCAATTAACAGGATCCATTAATAATTGAAATGTATTGAACACTCCAACTAACAACAGCTGAATATATCTTTTCAAGGGTACCTGGAACACTGAGCTAGACCATTGCTGGGATATAAAACAAACATGAAAAATATTAAAAGCATTAAAGTCATACAAAATATATTCTCTGATCATAGCGGAATTAAACTTTAATAACAGAGAGATAACAGAAAAATATACAGACACTTCAGAATTAAACAATCCTATTCTTAACATTCCAGTCGTCAAAAGGAAGACTCAAAAAAGAATCTGAAAGTACAAATACAACATAACATCTGTGGACGCATCTAAAGCAGTGCTTACAGGGAAATTTAGAACATTAAATATTTTCATTAGAAAAGGAAGAGTCTCAAATTAACAATCTAAGTTTCTATCACAAGAAGACAGAAAAAAGAAGGCAAAATAAGCTGAAAGCTAGAAGAAGAAAGGAAAGGGAAAAGAAAAGAGCAGAAATCAAGAAAATTAAAAACATGAAAACAAAAGAGAACATCAACCCAAAAGTTATGGGATTTTTCTGAAAAGATAAATAAAATTGGTAAACATCTAGCAAGATTGACAAAGATAAAGAGAAAATGAGCACTACCAATATTGGGGATGAAAGAGGGATTCTAACTACAGAACCCAGTAAAAGGATAATAGAGAATAACACAAACAAGCCTGTACACAGAAATTCAATAACTTAAACAAAAAGGTCCAATTCTTTGAAAACCACAAACTAACACAACTCACCCAACATGCAATAAATAATTTAGTAGTTTTCTATTAAAGAAATTTAATTCATAGTTAAAAACATGCTGAAAAGGAAATCTCCAGGCACAGATGTCTTTACTGGTGAATTCTACCAGACATTTAAAGATGAAATAACATGAATTTTACACAAATTCTTTCAGAAAACAAAAGTGGAGGGAATACTTCCCAGCTCATTTTACAAGGCCACCATTACCCTGATATGGAAGCCAAACAAAGACAGTACAAAAAAAGAAAACTACAGATCAATTTTCCTTATGAAGATAGACACAAAAGTTTTTTTAAAAAATAACAGTAAATCATATCCATAAATACATAAAAAGAAAGACACTGCAACTAGTTATAGTTTATTCCACAAATGAAAGACTGGTTCAATATTCAAAAATCAATCAATGTAATCTATAATTTTGACAGGCTGTAGAAGAAAAACCACATGATCTTATCACTCAATGTAGAAAAAGCATTTGACTAAATCCAACTTCCATTCATAATCATAACTCTCAGCAAACTAGAGATGGAAGAAAACTTCCTCAACCTGATAAAGAGGAACTACAAAATAATTAAAGCTAATATCACATTTAATGGTTAAAATCTCAATGCTTTTCTCTTAAAATCAGGAATGAGGTAAGAGTGTCTGCTCTCCCCACTACTATTCAACATACTACCGGAAGTCCCGGCCATTGTAATAATGTAAATAAAAGAAAAGACATATAAATTGGAAAGGAAGAAATAAATCTATCCTTATTTGCAGATTACATGATTGTCTACATAGAAAATCCCAAGAACTCTACCAAAAATTTCCTAAAATTAATAAGTGAGTTAGTAAGATCTTAGAATACAAGGTCAACACACAAAAATCAACCATATTTTATATATTAGCAAAGAACAATTGGAAACCCAAATAAAAAAGCTATTTATAATAGCTCCAAAAAATTAAAACAAAATTAACAAAACATGTGCAGCGCAGGATCTGTATGGCATAAAATATAAAATTCTGATGAAAAATCAAAGAAGACCTAAATAAATGGAAAGACATGTTCATGAGTCAGAAGACTCACTATAGCTCAGATTCCTAGAGTTTTAAAGTAAGATATGCCTTCACTTCATGATAACTACCTTCCATTTGAAACTCAGTTTCTGATGCTAGTGGCTCCTATAATAGAGACTAAACTCCTGGACGTGAGATAGCAAATACTATGTGACTCAAAGCATCCATCATGAATTTGTGCTGTCTCTTTCACTGAATCAAAATATTAGATGTGTGCAAAGCTATTCCTTTGTTAAATGGAATGGTAAATGCAAGACCAGAACAAAACAGGACCCAAAGGAGAGGTAAACTGTGTAATACTCATACTCACATGGGACTTACTTCTAATGCCTTCACACCTGATTCTCAGTACACCTTATAGCCCCATGGGGAGTCCACTACAAACATTTAACAGCGGCGAGAAAAGCACCTTCCTGGTTGATAGATATGTCTGCAAGGTGTGGTGTATCATCTGAAAGCGAATGACTACTGCGTTACAGCTCTACTCAGGGCAGGCCCTGAAAGGCTGTGGTAAAGAGAAACCCTCCTACCGGGCAGAGTTTTGGCAGGTATATTTGGTTGTCCATCTGGTGTGGAAGGAGATATGTCCTGAGTTTAGAGTGATACTGATTCATGACAAATGGCTCACTGAGTTGACTGGCAGCTCAGGGATAGGAAAGAAGACAACTGGAAAATTGCCAAGGAACTCTGCAGGAGAATGTGTAGAATGGCACAGAGTGGGTGGACATAAATGCTCACTAGGGGATAGGACATTAGAGGAGGGAACACAAGTGAGGTTTGGGTTTTTATTCCTTTGGCTAGGCTGAGCCATGAGTTGGCCATCACAATGTTCCTGTTCTCAAGGCCACAGCTCCTGCTGGTGCCGTCTTTTCTGCTAGGTCTGGCTCCCTTCCCCCCACACATCAAACCTGGTGGTGATAATGGCTCCACTGCCACTAGTCACAGGATGCCTCACCAACTCTGCCCACGCTTGGCAGAGTCCTTTTTATCAGATGTCCTTAAGTGTCCCATTGTTTCTTAACAATTGACTATATACTACAGTGGAGATTGTTATCTCTCTTATTCCTTGTTATCATGCCAGTGTCTAGAATGATATCTGTCACACATCAGGTTTTTAATAAAAGTTTGCTGAATGAATATATGTATGGGCCACTTTCTTTCCATTAGAACATGAATAGTAATTGTATAATAGTAATGGCGTATAATTTGGTGTTTAACCTTAAGCATTTCTATTAATCAGTTACCAAAATGCATGCTGTCTGGTATTGGAATGGATGTGAAGAAACAGCATAAACTGAAACAGCCTTTCTGAGGACTACTTGTTGGCATCTGTCAACATTTTAACTGCACAATTGTATTATTTGGGCATTTGTGCCATAGAAATAATCACACAAATATGCAAAAGATGTGTGGACAATTTGCCATACATTTTTTATAATAGTGAAAATTGGAAACAGACTAAACAACCATCACGAAGAACTGATTAAATAAACACGATATACCCTTAGAATGCAGTTAAGGGGAAGAATGATTTCCTTCTAAACAGCCTGAACAGATAACTGGATCAGGATACAATTTTAAGTGTTAAAAACAAGTTGTAAATAAAGAATTACCACGTTTTTGATAATTACTGTTGCTCCAGCATAAAGTCAAGCCTAGAGTCAAGCATCAGTCAAGGCTGGTTTTATTTGGGAGACGGGCTGGAGAGTAGGAGGAGCTTCATTACCACATTATGCACCGCTGTATTTTGAGCAAATTGAGCGTGCATTTAAATCTTTAAAAGAAAGCTTTAAATATATTTACATTAAATAATAAACAGGAAACCCTCAAGTGTACAAAATATAACAAGATTTATTTAACATTCTTGCTCAGTGCAGAAGTTAAGACGGATAAAATATCAAGTTGCCAAGCTTATTACAAAACAAACAAATGTTTTGGGGTTGACTGTTTATTAAACTTTTACATTTAACTTTCGCATTACAAGTTTAAAGATTTTTATATAGAAAACTGCATTTAATGAAAAAGAAGCAGAGTATTTGAGTATTAATAAGACAGTCAAGTTGTTTAAGGAAAATATGTCTTTCGTCCTTCCCAAAGAAATCCTACGCGATACTGAGTAGGGCTCAGTGTTTTCCTCTGATTATGGGGACACATCCGCGACATCAGGAACGGACCAACACAGAGGATTCGTTTCCCGGCCAGGGTGGACGGACCCATACTCCTTGCATGTTGTCCGGGGACTTGGCCACAAAGTCGCCTCAAGAACACGGACCCCGGGGAACACCCCACCCCCACTCAGGCCGGGGCGCGAGCGAGGCGGGAGGACGCCCGCAGACCCGGGGGAGCGAGGAGGAGGACGCCCCCGAGTGTGGCCGAGCGAAGCGGGGACGCGCCCAGACGCGGCGCAGGAGGGGAGCGCGCGCCAAGGGGCCGCGGGCGGCGCGGGGCGGGGGGCGGCTTCATCCCTCTCGACACCGCCACGCCGGCTCCGCTGGCCAGAACTGGGGCTGGGGTGGCCGGAGGTCGGGGGTCCGGCGCCTGGTCGCGTCCTTCCGCCTCGCTCGGCCGGACCCAGGGGCGTCCTCTCGCCTAACGCTCCCCGGAAGAGTTGCTGAGAAATAGTTTTCACGTTTGTGTTGACATAGATGGCGCCTCTTCTAGGCTCCACTGCTCCCCTCCCTCTCCAGGGTGAACGGGATCTAATTTTTAAATTTATCATTTCATAGAAGAAATGATTGATGTTATAAAATAATATGGACCAAATGCATGCTCAATACGTGTAATTTAGTAAAAAGATGTTCCTATAATATCATGCCCGTATGTCCCTAATTTGGTAAAAATCAACAGGATGCTCCTGTGAGGTTTAAGCAGGGTCGTCTCTGGGAGATGCACGATTTACGATTTACGTGGTGACCGTTTTTCCTTATTTTGCATTGTGTGGGTTACCATATATTATGTATTTTTGAAGGGTTTTTTGTTTTTCTTTTTTATCTTTTCCTGAGATAAACCCTGTTAGTCATAGACACTTTTCTCTTACAGTACTCCATATTCAAATACCTTATTTACATTTCGCAGCCTTATTCCCAAGAGATATTTGTATATATCTTGACTTCTCTGGGCAGCTTTGAGTTTAAAAGGCACATTGATGAGAGAGAATTCCTATTTTTCTTTTTTTTTCCTCCCCATTTGTACTGCAAAAATTTTAAACACATAGAAAAGTAGAAAATGGTAAAATGAGCGTCCATATATAGCCAAGCATGCCCTTGATTCAAGAAAACCTTTTGTCACATTTTATGTGCTAATTAGTTTTTGCTGAAAAATTGTAAAGTGAATTAACAAAGATAATTTCAACATTAAGATGCTTCGTCGTGCGTGCCTTCATAAAAAATCGTATTTCCCAATATAATTCAACTTAACAAGAATAACTGTAGTGTTCCTTAACATTTCTAATCGCCAGTCCACACCCAAATTTCTCAAATTGTTCCCAAGGTGTTCGGCAGCTGTTCTTTTTCCAATCGGGATTCGATGCAGGACTGCGCATTCTATCTGGCAGGAGAGCGCAAACTCTTCCCGGACTCTAGAGGCTTTGAAAGAACGCGGCAGGTGACACGGTCCTGGGCATCTTCCAACCATCTAGCAAAGAGAAAACGCGCCCAGTAACGTCAGGCGCGCAGGCTCGTGGGGGCTGCAGTGTGGACTCCGGACTCACTCGCCGGGCTGGGCCGGGCTGGGCTGAGGCCCGCAGCTGATGCCGAGGCCTCTGGGTGTCCGCAGCCCCGAAAGGTGCGCACCTGGGGTCTGACGCCCGCAGCGTGGCAACTTCTAGAGAGAAGAGGGCTTCTGATCCAGAGGGTGGGAGCAGTAAGCCCTGGGGACCCCAGGCTCAACCCCCAGTGCCAGAGCCCCCAGGGCGCAGGTGGCGCTGAGTCCTCCTCAGGAGCATGAGCTCTGTGCGGGACGTGAGCGCGCCCAGGCCCGTACTTCCAGCGGCGAAAAGGCTGCAGCGGCGAGAGAGGAAAAGCCGGTTTATCACGCTGACAACAGACGCGCCCGAACGCGCTGGCAGTGGGTCTGCCGCAAGACCCTAGCTCTGGATACAGAAAGACCCTGGTAGATTCCAGTTAGATCTCCTATAAGCAGGGGCGAAGGAAGAAACCTGGGTCGGGTTTTTCATCTGAAAATGAGGCTATTAAAAATGACTGCTTCATAGCGTTGTTTTGAAACTTAGATAAGTCATCACCTGTAAAGCAGCCAAGTGTGGGTTACTAAGCTCTGAGTAAGTGACAGCTGCTGTTACGTTTAGCAGACACTCTGTTCTTTCCATGGGATGGTTTATGTAAACCTCACTACTCTGTGAGGTTGACGTCACCATCTGCTTGAAAATAACAGCCGAGGCCCAGATTGGTGGAGTGATGTGCTCAGGTCACCAGCTAGCCTTGAGGGAGCTCAGATTCAAGGGTATGTGTGCTTTACTTCTGGTCTCAGGTGCTAATATCACACCGCCTGAAACAGCATTGCAGCCTTCCTATCACTGAGCAAAGTGACATGTCCCCAAATACACAGGAATATAATGGGAAATGAAGTGGAATCTTCCCATGTGCCAAATGTATTCTGGTATTTCTGGTGGTGTCTCATCAGATCCCTTCTGCCGTACTGAAGCTCACAGCTACTCAGGGACTAGCAGGCTCTCTGTTTTCAGTCCAATATATTGAGTTTCAGAGGGTCAGGCTTGTGCCCCTAAGATTAATTTCCCAGGCCCTGGTCCCAGTGCCTGGGAAATAACATCCCTCTGATCTTACACCTCTCTCCAGAGCTTCAGAACAGGGACAGAAAAGCTTAGGCAGGAGCAGGTTTGCACAGTCAGAAGTAGTTCTTGATCTCCCTGTCCAGAATGAGCCAGATCTGGTGACGCCACTATTTCCAGAAGCCAACATAGACTCTGTGACAGTGGAATGTCTGGGCCAGCTTTGAGAAGAGCAGGGTGAGCTGGGGAGGCCCAGGGCCAGGCTGCTTGGGCAAGCCCATGTCATTGGAGAGCTTGTACAAGGAGGTGTGGGGGTAAGGGGTAACCAGGCAGAGGGGAAATCCTACGTCCTTTATCTCTAAACAGCCCCCACTCTTTACAAATGCTGCATGGCTCTCACACTTGTCCATCACCACATGTGACAGTAGTCATGCTATGCTGAATGTCCTCACCTCACAGAATTCCACAGTGATGGTTCGTGAAAAGTTTCCATGTCATCTACTGACTCATTTAAAACTTTTAAGAAGTTAGACCTCAGAGTGTCAGTGAATTGTCCAAAGCCACCTAATTTGTGACAGATCCAAGAGGCAAAGAAAGAGTCATTCAGTCTGTTATAGGTCCAGACTGTTCCTGTTTTGGTAGTTTGTTCATTTTATAGGTAAATAGTGGTCCACTGGATGGATATTCCAGTTTGTCCATTCACCTGTTGATGTATATTTGGATTATCTCTAGCCGTAAACATTCAGATACACTTTGTGTGGCCATATCTTCATTCTCTTGAGTTAATACCAGGGAATAAGTAGAATTGTTGAGCCTCATAATAAGTGTACATTTAACATAAGAAACTAACAAAATGTTTTGCAAAGTGGGTTAATCATTTTGCATTCCACCAGCCGTGTGTCAGTGTTCCGGTCTCTCTGCATCTTCACTGGCATTTGATAACATCAGTTTTTTCATTTGAGCCATTATACCAGATTTGTAATGGCAATTTATTTTGGTTTTAATTTGTATTTCCTAATGTTTAATAATGAGCATCTTTTTGTTTGCCATCTGTTTCTCTTCTGTTAGGAAGTTACTGTTTGATTCTTTTTCCAATTTAAAAAATTTTTTCTTTATTTTTCTGTTTTTTCTTTTTTTTTCTTTCTTTTTCTTTTTTTTCTTTTTTTTTTCTTTTTGAGACAGAGTCTCATTCTACTGCCCTGAGTAGAGTGCCGTGGTGTCAGGCTAGCTCACAGCAACCTCAAACTCCTGGGCTCAAGCGATCCTCCTTCCTCAGCCTCCCAAGTAGCTGGGACTACAGGCATGCACCACCATGCCCTACTAATTTTTTCTATATATTTTTAGTTGTCTAATTAATTTCTTTCTATTTTTGGTAGAGACGGGGTCTCACTCTTTCTTAGGCTGGTCTCGAATTCCTGAGCTCAAACAATCTGCCCGCCTCGGCCTCCCAGAGTGCTAGGATTACAGGTGTGAGTCACCGTGCCCGGCCAAAAATAATTTCTTTTAATAGTGATTTGAAGAGTTATATATATCTTAGAAAAATATTTCTTCAGATAAGCGATTTGTAGATATTTTCTCTCAGCTTTTTTTTTTCATATTCTTAACAGTGTCTGTCAAAGAGCATAGATTTTAAATTCATCAAATTTTCATAATTTTTTCAGTTTTCTTTTATGAGTCCGTTAGTCTACTCTGGTTGCCGTAACAAAATACCACAGACTGAGTGGCCTAAGCATCAGAAATTTATTCATTTATTTACTTGCTTATTTATTTATTTTACAGCTCTAGAGGCTAGAAGTCCAAGATCGAGGCTTGGCAGGCTTAGTTTCTGGGGAGAGCCTCTTCCTGACTTGCAAACAGATGCCTTCATGCTGTCCTCATGTGGCGTCCCCTCTGCATGCATGGGGCGGGGAAGCAGGAGCTGGGCAAGAGGGGGAGAGCGTGCCTGTGCACACAGGTGCAGGAGCACTCACCCCTGGCGCCTCTTCCTCTTCTTATAAGGGCACCAGTCCTGTGGGATTAGAGCCCCACCCTTATTACCTCATTTAACCTTATTTACCTCCTTCAAGGTCCTATCCAAATATAGTCACATTGGGAGGTTAGAGCTTCAACATATAAATTTTATGAACTCCTACAACTCAACAACAATAAACAAAAAAAAAAAAAACACTTAAAAAATGGTCAAGGACTTGAATGGAAATTACAGAAGATATACAAATGACCAATAAGCACATGAAAAGATACTCAATATCACTAATTGTTAGGGAAATGCAAACCAAAACCATGTGAGATATCGCTTTGCATCCATTAGGATGGCTCTTATTAAAAAAAAAAAAAAGAAAAGAAACAAAATAACAAGTGCTGGCAAAGATGTGGAGCAATTATAAACCTTCCTGCACTGTTGGTGGGGATGTAAAATGGTGCAGTTGCTTTGGAAAATGATGAGGTGGTTCCTCAGTTAAATACAGAATTGCCTTATGACCCAGCAGTTCCACTCCTGAGTCCATACTCAAAAGAACTGAAAGCAGGAACTCAAGTAGATGCTTGTACACTCCTGTTCCCGGCACCATTATTTTTTTATTTATTTTTTTTTTGAGACAGAGTCTCACTTTCTTGCCTGGGGCGAGTGCCGTGGCGTCAGCCTAGCTCACAGCAACCTCAAACTCCTGGGCTCAAGCGATCCTACTGCCTCAGCCTCCCAAGTAGCTGGGACTACA
>CAUYSK010109357.1:0-18163 GCA_963575035.1 Avahi laniger | reverse complement strand
AAAGAAAATAAAGTACCTAGGAATATATTTACCTAAGGAGGTAAAAGATCTCTAGAGGGAGAACTATGAAACATTGAGGAAGGAAACAGCAGAGGACATAAACAGGTGGAAAACCATACCATGCTCGTGGGTAAGCAGAATCAACATTGTTAAAATGTCTATACTACCCAAAGTGATCTACAGATTCAATACAATCCCTATTAAAATACCAACATCCTTCTTCACAGATGTAGAAAAATTAAATTTACGCTTCGTATGGAACCAGAGAAGACCTCGCATAGCAAAAACAATTCTAGGCAATAAAAACAAAACAGTAGGTATCAATTTACCAGACTTCAAACTTTATTATAAGGCTGCAGTAATCAAAACAGCTTGGTACTGGCACAAAAACAGAGCCATTGACCAGTGAAACAGAACGGAGAACCCAGATATAAAACAATCCTCATATAGCCATCTACTCTTTGACAAAGCAAACAAAAACATACACTGGGGAAAAGAATCCTTATTCAATAAATGGTGCCGGGAAAACTGGATAGTCACATGTAGAAGACTGAATCAGGATCCACACCTTTCACCTCTCACAAAAATAAACTCACGCTAGGTAACAGATTTAAACCTGAGGAGTGAAACTATTAGAATTCTAGAGGAAAATGTCGGAAATACTCTTCTAAACATTGGCCTAGGCAAAGAATTTATGAAGAAGACCCCAAAGGCAATCAAAGCAACAACCAAAATAAATAGGACCTGATCAAATTAAAAAGCTTCTGCATAGCCAAAGAAACTGTCACAAGAGCAAACAGACAACCTACAGAATGGGAGAAATATTTTGCATGCTACAAATCCGATAAAGGGCTGATAACTAGAATCTATTTAGAATTCAGGAAAATCAATAAGAAAAAATCAAACAACCCTATCAAAAAGTGGGCAAAGGACATGAAGAGAAACTTTTCAAAAGAAGACAGAATAATGCCCAAAAAACATGAAAAAATGCTCAACATCTCTACTCACAAGGTAAATGCAAATCAAAACCACAATGAGATATCACTTATCTCCAGTGAGACTGGCCTTGATCAAAAAGTCCCAAAACAATAAATGTTGGCGTGGATGCAGAGAGATAAGAACACTCATACACTGCTGGTGGGACTGAAAACTAGGGCAACCTCTGTGGAAAGTAGTATGGAGATACCTTAAAGAGATACAAGTAGAGTTGCCATTTGATCCAGCAATCCCATTACTGGGCATCTACCCAAAAGAACAAAAGACACTCTATGAAAAAGACACCTGCACTCAAATGTTTACAGCAGCACAATTCACAATTGCAAAGATGTGGAAACAACCCAAGTGTCCATCAATACATGAGTGGATTAATAAAATGTGGTATACGTATACCACGGAGTACTATTTAGCTTTAAGAAACAATGGTGATATAGCACCCCTTGTGTTCTCCTGGATAGAGCTGGAATGCATTCTACTAAGTATTCCAAGAATGGAAAAACGAGCACCACATGTACTCACCATCAAATTGGTATTAACTGATCAACACTAAGTGCACATGTAAGAATAACATCTATTGGATGTTGGGCAGGGGGAGGGGGGAGGAGGGGGCGGGTATATGCATACACAAAGAGTGCAATGCGCACCATCCAAGGGATGGACACACTTGAAACTCGGACTTCGAGGGGAGGGGGGTAAGGGCAACATGCGTAACCTAAACATCTGTGCTTCCATAATATGCTGAAATAATAAAAAAAAAAAGAGTGCAATGTACACCATCTGGGGGCTGGACACGCTTGAAGCTCGGACTTGGTGGGGAGGGGGGCAAGGGCAACATATGTAACCTAACCATCTGTACCCCCATAATATGCTGAAATTAAAAAAAAGAAAAAAAAGAAATCACCTGAATTAACTCTGCATTACAAACTTACTAGACAGCCAAAAATATATGAAATTATACATTAATAATTATAAATACAATATTACCATCTTACCTTGTATATTGCTTCATGCTTTCCCAAGTGTTTTCAGATAATTATGTCCAAAACCATGACACTTGGTAGGCAATTAACATTATCCCCAAAGATGAAAATATTGGGGCTGATAGAAGTTGAGTATTGCCTATACTACTCATATGGTATTAATATCCACATCCTTATGTAAGTAAATAAGTGCATGTTCTGTTAATCCAAATTACACAAGTTTAATAATCTATTTTATTCAACTTCAGAGATCAAAAAACAGCAGAATACAGTGCTGATATAAAACACACGCCACTTTGGAACACTGTTTGGCAGTTTCCTATAGATTTTCATCTACCTCATGACCCAATATTTCCACTCCCAGGTATTTACCCAAATTATATATAAACGTATGTTCACTTCCATAAGCATGCTCACAGTCACCTTACTGATAACAGCCCAAAGCTACAAACAACCCAAATGTCAATCAGAAGAAGAATGACTAAAGAAATTTTGGATCTTCCTACAACAGAATACCACTCAGCAATAAATGGGAAATAGTGATACTATGAAATGGATCTCCAAAACATTATTCTAAGGAAAAAAGACTGCGACACAAAAGAATACATATTGTACAATTCTATTTATATGAATTTCTCTATTTATATGAAGTTCTAGAACACGCAAAACTAATCTAGGATGAAAATAACATCAGAAAGGTATTTCCCCCAAGCTTGAGGGAGATGGGACTTACTGGGAACAGAATTGAGCTCACTTTCTGGGTTGATGAAAATGTTCATTACCTTCATGGGATATAAGTATACATATTTATCAAAACTCATTGAACTGTATACTTAAGATCTGTGCATTTCACTGTATAGAATTAAACTCAAGTTTTTTTAAAAAAAATAAATATAGCAGAATGAAAAGAACAAAGAAAGATTTGCACTTTTATATACAAACCATAGCATTCTCCCTCAGAGTAGATGTTCGTCTTTTTTTCTGCAATGGGATAAACACCTCTTCCACTGAGTCGGGGCTGTATCTTTCTGAATTTGCTGTGCAGTTCATTTCTGGAACTGCTTGGTCACCTCGGATTACTAAGCCTTCATGTTCTGTAAAGCAACATATAAAAAAGTTACTTCACACACTTACTACCTTAACAACCTTAATAGGGACATGCTCTCAGAATGCCACCTCAAATTAGAGTTCTGGTTGAATTTCAGAGAGTGACAAAACAAGAATTCTTCCATTAGTGATTCAGAGTAAGTCTTTTTAAACTGAAGGGCTATACTGCCCATGACTAGGAATAAGAATCAAACCAATTCCAAATCATAAAGTGAATGCTTAGTAACTTAAAGTCTACAGAGTAAATGCTGGAAACGAACAAGAGAATACGATGGCAGTTTTCGTAAAGGAACTTAAAACGGCTCTTTACTTAGAGAGGCAGCATGCCTCCAAAATGTAATCCGGGAGTCTACTCCAGATCCGATCCCATTCTTTGTGGACTGGGCAGACCACTATAGACACCGCCGCCCAATCTGCCAGGTGAAAACCAGTTGAGATTATCTGCAATGTCCATGTCACTTCTAAAGTTATAATTGCCTTATTAGTTAGGGGTTTGTTTTGGTTTGGTTTTTTTAGAGACAGAGTCTCACTCTGTCATCCAGGCTAGAGTGCAGTGGCATCGTCATAGCTCACTGCAACCTCAAACTCCTGGCCTCAAGCCATCCTCCCACCTCAGCCTTTGAATGTGCTGGGATTACAGGTGTGAGCCACTGTGCCCAGCCTTATTAAATTTCATATCAAACCTAAATAAATGGATGTGAAATGTAAGCCAAACAATCCAGAATTAGGAAGGTTCCATCATGGCTGTGAGTCATTTAACTGTGGAACTAGAAAAAGACATTCACTGCAACAATATCAGATTATATCTTGTACTAGAGATTTGCTTTGAATGCCTGCATCACAGTTACTGGGAAGAGCATGTTAATGAAAGAGTTAATTCACTTTATCCACCCTGAGCCAGAGCAGTAATGAGGCACAATTAAGGGACTCAGGTTTCATCTCTTTCCTGTTTCCCTTTCATTCTATGGTGGACATATAATGACCACAGGCCCAAAACAGGATAAAGAAGATGGGAGAATTAATACAGACTAATATATAAAAATGTTAAGTCATAAAATATGTCCAATTTGAGCTCTACCTTCAACCAAATTTTATTTTTAAACTCCTTGGGTTTTTTTTCTGACTATAAAACTAACACAAGCTATGATTAATTAAATTGTGGTATATTCATATAAATGAACTACACAGCAGTGAGAATAAACCAACTACTACTACACACAGCAAGGATAAATCTCACAATCATAACCTTAAGTTAAAGGAGGCAGACACCAGCCAGGCACAGGGGCACACACCTGTAGTCCCAGCTACTACTGAGGCTAACATGGGAGGATTCCTTGAGCCCAGGAGTTCAAGGCCATAATGTGTTATGATGGCCCCTGTGAAAAGCCACTGAACTCCAGCCTGGGAAACATAGCAAGACCCTGTCTTCAAAAAAAAAAAAAAAGCCAGATGCAAGAGAGTATAGTATACGATTCAATTGACATAAAACTCAAAAATAGGCAAAAGTAACCTACGGTGGGAAAAGTCAGGATAGTGGTTACCTCGCAAAGGGAATAGTGACTGAAAGCAGGGGTGGATTCTGCGAAGCTCTTAACCTTCTATTTCTTGGGCTGGGTGCATGAATTAATTTGAAAATTATTTAAGCTGTATATTAATGATGTGTGCATATTTTTGTGTGTATTAATAACAGACTTCTGTAAAAAGTTCACCTATTGTACACACCACTCAGGATGCCAAAAAAAGTTCACCTAAAGGATTTCAGATTCTTAAGTAAACAGAGAAAGTAATCCATCAGCAATAAATATCATGACGTTTAGATATATTTCCTTCTCTTTTGCTTACTCCATATATATTTTATATAGTTTGAATCATACTGTACACATATTCTGAGCAATTTTATGTCAATTATGGTTTTTAAAATATTTTACAGCCAGGCAGTGGCTCATGCCTGTAATCTCAACACTTTGGGAGGCGGAGGCAGGAGGATTGTTTGAGGCCAGGAGTTTGAGACCAGCCTGGGCAGCATAGCAAGATCCTGTCTCTACAAAATTTTAAAAAATTGAAAATAATTACTTGGCTACCTTTTCTAAAATGTCCTATTCTGAGTTTTTCTACCAGTTAGACAGATAAAAGAGATCAGACTATAAGCACTGCTCTGCAACCTCCTTTTATTGCTAAACATGCATTGATCTTTCCAAACCAATGCCTTTAGATATATTGCAGTCAATTTAAAAACTCCTTAGTTTTCTGTTATGTAGATAAGCCATAATTTATTTAACCAGTCCCTGATTCACGGATATTCAAGTTACTTCTAAAGTTTTGCTCTTGCAAAGAATGCTGTTAAACAGTCTTGCACTTCTGCAAGTCATTCTATGAGGCAAATTCCTAGAATCAGAAATAATGGGTTGGTAGCACATTTGAAAATTCTCCTCTAGTTCTTTCCCGCTAACGAGGGCCGTTGGAGTTAGACAGATGTTCTATGACACACCAAAGAAGTAGCCTGCTGGCCCTGCATATAGTTTTAAAACCAGAAAAGATAAGTGGTATCAAATGACTTATTGGCATCATTTCAATCAGAGTCAGCAAACCACAACTGTGGACCAAATCCATCCTGCCACCTGTTTTTATGTAGCCCATGAGCTAAGAATGTTGGAGTTTTTTTATATTTCTAAATTATTGGAGAAAAAATATTTCATAAAATGGGAAAATTATAGGAAATTCAAATTTCCGTATCCATAAAGTTTTACTGAAACACAGCCATGACCATCTATTTACATATCACCTGCTTTCATGCTACAATGGTGGAGTTAAGATAGAGACCTTATGGCCTACAAAGCTTAAAATATTTACTATCTGACCCCTTACAGAAAAGGTTTGCCAACCTCCAACCTAAGCAGTAACATTTCAATGTTTTAAAGAGTAGAAAACCCAATTCTCTAAGCAAAGGGTAAAGAACAAATTGTCATATAGCTACAGAAGAAATATTCCAAGTGGTTAATGTCTCTAAGCTCTCTGTACAAGTAAGGATATGAATAGTCTCACATTTCTTTCAATGCTGTGGTGGGGAAACAAACATTTGAAGGACAAGTAGCTACAGCAGTTCTGGTTGCAGGACTCCATTTTCCATGAACTCTTTTGGGTACTAATGTAAGTGGAATTGTGTTTTTAATTTCAAATTCCAATTGTTTATTGCTTGTATGTAGTAAAGTGATTAACTTTCATATATTAACCTTGTATGCTGCAACTTTGCTATAATCACATACTAGTTCCAGATTTTTGTTGATTCTTTAAGATTTTCTACATAGATAATCATGTCATCTGCTCCATGGACTCTTGACCCAAGCTGTTTTTCCTGTAAGTTCAGTTTTAGCTTTTCACTTTTGCTTTGCCACCATATAGTTATAGTTGCCAGATATAAATAATTCTTCATAGACAGAAAATATATTCCCCCCAATGCCTTCTGAGACTGTCCCCCATAGAGTAAGAAGGGAAAAGGAGATGTGGCAAAGCTTAAGTGAAGGGAAAATGCAAGCATAAGTAAACACTATAGTATTACCACAAAGTGTGGTGCTTTGGTAATAACTAATTAATGTAAAGGTTATAGGAATATTTAAGCAATTTACTAGAAATGGAGACCAGAGAGCAAAATTTTGTCCAGGAGGAAATTTAACAAAATTACCACATGATATTTGGGATGAAACCGCAAGGTCATCACTGCTGTCTTGAAAATCTGTTTGTATGGGGGTCACCAGGTCATCAGTGAGAAATGCGTCCTGAGTAACTTCTCTGTCAGAAGCTTCAGCTGTCACATAACGATCATCATTGCTGCCTCCATCATTGTCATCTTCAATAGTTACAATAATGAAATCTAAGAATAAGCAAAGAGAAAGTTTAGATTAAATAAAGTTTCTAGAGGAAACTATCTTATAAAGTTACGGATTGTTTAAAAAACATTTGAGCTGAAAAAATCGTATTAAGTATTTTGACATCTGTAATCATTACAAGTTAGCCAATGAATCAATTGTTGAGTAAGAAGCTTTGAAATATATATGTATATACACACATAGATCATTATTTCTAGTACTTCCAATTTTGTAAGAATAATAAATTTCTCATGTAAGACACGTGGCCACCTGGCCCATGCTACAATATGTTCAGTGATATGCTTTTAACTTAAATGATGCAACTGGTGTTACATAGCCACACATGTGGTGACCATGAATTTCCAAACTTGTTCTCTAAAAATTAATATTCATATTTATGACAAATGATAGGGCAGAAATAAAGTACAAAAGTAAATGTTGTTATGAAACAAATTGAATCTCACAAAATGTGAAATACGTAACCACAAATAAACCAGGTGTGAAACATCAACTCCATAAACCATTTTAATGAATATTAAAAACAACCCATCATGCAAAATGTCTGATATTAAAATGGGCTTTCTTATTTCTTAAAGTTGGCCTGAAAAAGAAAATGTGTAAGCTTCAGGTATTTACTCACGGATCACATTATATTGTATCATAACTTGGATTCACTATATTGATTTCAAATAGATCAAAGCATAAGAATAAAGTAATTAGCTAGTGTAAGGGGCACATGGTAAAATGAAAATGGTACTAAATTAGGAATCACACGATGAGGGGTTCCACTTTAGGCTCTGAAGTTATCCAGAAGTATGATCTTTGGGCCAAATACATTGACTCTTTTGCCTGTGTTTTCTCATCCTTAAAACATGGGATTGGGTATGAAGAGTCACTCTGAACTCTACTGAATAGTCTTCACGGGGAGAAAAATAGAACATTAGAAACTACCTAATTATCTAAACAAAAGGGATAAATAAAAGGTTAAATAAATTAGGGTATTTCCCTAAATGAAATGGTATACAGCCAATGAGAAGAAGCATGTTCTCAAAGAAAATTTACTGATATTAGAAATGTTTGTGAAATAATGTTAAAAGGAGGGGAAAGGATTCAAAACAGGAAAATACAGTCTAATCCTAACTTTGAGAGCCAAAAGTAACATAACCAATGATTATCTAAATGGCTATCTCTGAGTAGCAAAATTATCTTCATTAGACTTCTCTGTTGATTCTCTACAATAAACTTTAGACCATCTCATAAGAAAAAAATAATAAAGGTAATCGAAAATTTATTAAGATGAACTTTTGTGTATCAACAAACTAAAGCTAGTAAAGCTATTGACAACTCCACCAAGGTCTCTCGGTAAATATGTACAATTCTGATTAATTCTTTTAGATATACACATAACCTTCCTAATCAAATTTTAAAAGACACTGTACCATTTATTAGTTTTTTGACGATTAAGCTCCCAAGGTGCAAGGCATTCACTTGCCATCAATTTATCAGATAATGATGAAGGCTGAAAACTGCATTTCACCCCAGGACCACTTGAAGGAATACACAGCAAAACAGTGCAGATTACAACAGCTGGACCGCTCCAATTTTGTTTATAGTGACCAATCACTTTCTAAATCTTCTGGCAAGACTCTCAAAGGCAGACCTTCCATTGTCCATATTAAACTTTAGAGACGCCAAAGTCTGCCAGATGGTGGGTAACGAGGCCAAAATTGTATCCCATCACCCAGCACTTGCTGCCGGCCAGAGAAGGGAGGCTCAAAACTTTATCTAGCCCATATTCTGCTGTATAAAACACTATACACCACATGTACTCACCATCAAATTGGTATTAACTGATCAAGACATAAGTGCACATATATGAATAACATCTATTGGATGTTGGGCAGGGGGGAGGGGGAGGGGGTAGGAGGGTGGAGGGGACGGGTATATGTATACACAAAGAGTGCAATGCGCGCCACCCGAAGGATGGACATATTTGAAACTCGGACTTAGGGGGGGAGGGGGGGACAAGGGCAACATACGTAACCTAAACATCCGTACCCCCATAATATGCTGAAATAAAAAAAAAAAAAAACTAAACAAAAAAAAACACTATACAGAAAAGCTGCCTGGAAAATTACTGTCCGTAAACCTTAAACCAGTTAACCAGTTCACGTTATAAAAGAGCAGCCCCAACTCGGGCAGAGCCGGGTGGCGGAGGGAGGGAAGCGATTCCCCACAGACTAAAGCAGAGCCTTTTCTATCAAACGACCAGACTTCCGGTGGGCTGGGCTCTTGAGCGGGGAACGGGCTCCCCTGCTTTGCAGGGATTCCCACATTTTGCAGTATTTCCTGACTCTGGCATCTGCCCTCTTGAAGCAAAGAGCAGGCTCCATACCCAGGGACTTCTGCCCAACACCCCTACATCTTTTTTTTTCTTCCCCTTCCTTTATGTATTTACAATGAAACAGCGAGGCTGCTCTGTCTTTGATCAAACCCGGTTACCATCAAAGCCTCAAAATCTACATCTCAATCTCACAAGATTTTATATGAATCAACTCCTGAGTTTGTCCATTCTTTAAACAAACCTCTGTAAAAGCCTGAGAGTCTGGGTCCTTCCTTGCCCTCCCACCCGCCTCCACCGAGAAGAGAAAGGCTGAAAAAGTATTAACTCGTCCCAGAAAATCAGCACTGAGTACCTAATAAATTGCCAAATGTCAAAAGCTCACACGCGCTGGCATCCCGGGAGAGTCACGGGAACCACTCAAACCACCTCCCCGCAGCCCGGCTGCAATTTCAGGCTGCAAAGTGCAGACTCACTCTGCCCCGCAAAGCAAATCCCCTCCCCCCAGAAGAGCCCTAGCCTTAAGCCGAATCGCACAGGGCTGCGCTCAGCAGCTCACACGAGCCTAAAAAAAAAAAAAAGCGCGGGCGCCAGAGTCCCCACGCGGCCCTTTGGAGGGCGGGAAGAAACGGCTTGCAATGGCTCCACCTGCCGGATCGGCGACTGCCAAGACTGTTTTGCCGCCGCTCGAGGTTCTGGAAAGAACCACGGGCCCTAATGCCAAAAATCATGACCAACCTCTCCACGTGCACTCGCCACGAGCCCTAGGGTCACCTCGAGCCCCTGAGACGCCGCGAGCTTCTGCGGGTCCCCCGTCTCCTCGAGCCCCTGAGACGCCGCGAGCCTCTGCGGGTCCCCCGTCTCCTCGAGCCCCTGAGACGCCGCAGCTTCTGCGGGTCCCCCGTCTCCTCGAGCCCCTGAGACGCCGCGAGCCTCTGCAGTTCCCCCCGTCTCCTGCAGCCCGAGACGCCGCAAGCCCTTGGGACGCCACAAGCCACAGGGACTCCATGAGGCTCAGGACCACCCTGACCCTCAGAGACATCTTGAGCCCCTGGTACCCCTGGATCTCTGGCATACTCGGGGTTCCCACGCACTCACTGACCAATCGAGGCTGTCCTAGCTTACGAATTGGCGGCCAGTGCCCAGAGGCCACCACTAGACATGCCCTAGCCGATGACCAGCCAATCTGCCGGTCTACCGTGTGGCCATCTAAGTGGGCACCGTCTGAACTCTGTCAGAGCCTGAGTCAGAAGCTAGTGAGCAGCTGCGGGAAGGGTCCCTTACCCGCTTCATCAGACATTTTGAAGTGGCGGTGCCAGGCTCTGAGCGCCTGAGGCTCGGCGTCTGCGCTGCGGCCGTGGAGCGACTGCTTCCACGAGGCGTCTGCAGAAGACTGAGACCCCAAACGGAAAGAGCGAGAAACTCACTGCCTAAAAGAGGTTTTGCGACTGCGCAGTAGTGCACAGCGCGCCTGCGCAACTCTGGGGGCGGGGTGGTCAGGGCTATAGCAAGTTTGGCGCCTTTCCTGCTCCCGCTTTTTTTAAGTGTACTTTTTAGGAAAAAAAGTTATACATGTATACGTGTGTGTGTGTGTGTGTGTGTGTGTGTGTGTGTATGAACCGGTAGCCAACTTAATATGTCTGACCTTAGCTGGTCCTCAACACCGTAAGAAGTCGGTGTTAGTGTCCCATTTTTTTTTTTTTTTTGAGACAGAGTCTCACTTTGTAGCCAGGGCTAGAGTGAGTGCCGTGGCATCAGCCTAGCTCACAGCAACCTCAAACTCCTGGGCTCAAGCAATCCTCCTGCCTCAGCCTCCCGAGTAGCTGGGACTATAGGCGTGCACCACCACGCCAGGCTAATTTTTTCCATTTTTTAGTAGAGACTGGGTCTCGCTCTTGCTCAGGCTGGTCTTGAACTCCTGAGCACAAGCAATCCTTCTGCTTCGGCCTCCCAGAATGCTAGGATTATAAGTGTGAGCCGCTGCGTCCGGCCCAGTGTCCCATTTTAAAGATGAGAAAACTGAAGTGTAGAAAGTTTAATTTTTCTCAAAACCACAAGGCTAGTGGCAGAGTTATGATTTGAACACTCCTATCAGCCCCTATAGCACATGCTAATTTCCACTATGGGATTTTACCTGTGGCTCAGTTGCATCTGGAAATTCTTCACATCCTTCGAAGCCTGTCCCAGTGCTACATCTGTTCTAATAATATCTCCATCAAGATACTTTCCTGTAGCCCCCAGTAAGATTGAGTCAGTCACTTCTCTAGGATTCCACAGCAAGTAACGTTCACCTCCCTTTTAGCACCTAAATTACTTTACCTGATATTAGAAATCCTTGTCAACATGCCCCTCTCCTTCTAAGTTTCTGGGGAGCAGCACCATGTCTTAGTTATATCTGAACACCACCTCCCTCACAAGATTCTAAGAATTAAATGTTATAAAATATAAAGCACCCAGCCCAGTGAGTGGGATTTCCCTGCCATTTCCTCACTGTGTCATGCTGGGAGTTAGCTACTCTCCCAACAAAACAGGTCCCAGGCAGGATCGTCACAAGAAATTTGGAAATAATAGAGGCAGAAACAAAGTGTAGTTTAAAATGATGGGGAAATGAAGGATCCTCCAGCATTCCCATGAGCCAGGAGGCCCTGAGTGAAGTCCCACATCAGTATTTATTGGTACAGCAAGTAGTTGTTGTTGGTCATAGAATTATGTGTACAGATTATTTGTTTAGGTTTTAAGGCCCCCCAAAGGTTTCAAGAGATCCCTTACCTAATTCTGTCAAGAGTAAACGGTTACAAAATTTTTCCAAGATAAACATTTTAAGCCCTAATTTAAGAATAGACCTAGCTGAGCACACAAGTTAAAAATAAAAATGTATAAAACAGGAACACCAAGCCTACATACTTATCTAATCTATTTCTCTATATGCCGAGACATGTGGTCCGGAGTGAAACAGAAACAGTCTAGAGGTTTATGATAGTTTCAGCTGCAGGTTGTCTGCTGGACTGACATCCCTCAATCAGTTTCTTAGCCTTGGGCCCCATGCTGAGCTCTGCCTTATACAAGCTCCAGGCGCTGGCTTGCAGGCCTTGGGATCTGCACCACCTTGCAGTTGCCCCTGATTGGTAAAATGCCCCCCCCTTTTTGCTAAGTAGCTTCTGGTCTATGAACTAACACGCCCACAGATTCCTTCAAGGCAAAGCCCTGCAAAACTCCTGAAACTTCCCATGTTTCTTAACTCTATTTCCCAACAGTGTCAGTTACACAATGACTCTTGGGATTATGCGTCTCCTCATTTGGGAGAAGAGTGAGAATTTCTTTACTTGTAAGAAGGAGAAATGTACCTTGTTATGTACAAGTACAGAGTTGTTTTGCTGTTGTATAAGTGTGTAAATGTGTGTAGGAGGATGCCTACAGAAACTGAGGACTGGAACAGATACGCTGTGCTGGTTATTGATGTATGGCCTCCCAGTTTGAACTGCAATCCATTTTGCAGGCTCTGAAAATGGAGAGGAGCCCTTTAAATACTTTTCCCTTTGCCAGTGGCACAATTGAAGCTTTTCTCAGTAGGAAGTGCTGGAGAGGGATCGTAGGAAGAAAGGGTTTAACCTGGTTCCCATGTGTTCTCTGGGCAGGTTGTTGTAAAGTGCAGCTTTCCCCTGCACCCTACAGGGAGATTTCTGGCAAATTTTAGTGGGCGGGTTTCCAGTATTTGCAGAGGGCATATTTACAGCAAGTTTTGGAAGGCACATTTCTGGCAAGTTACAGAGAACATGGATTTACAGCAAGGTCCCCCAGTGACTTGTCTGCCATTCAGGGAGTCTTAGGCACTCTATCTCATCCCTAAGGGTAGTACCTGTTCTTCATAGCTGTGATTTGTATATTCTTTAGAGTTTTCTTTATTTATTACTAGCTAGTCCTTCATTACTCTAATCTTTGGTTACACTTAATACTTCTTTACATTAATCTTTCCCTGTTCAAATTACTGTGTGATTTTTCTCTTCATATCAGGCCCAGACTGATGCACCCACGTTTTGGAATTCCCTTCTAGCCCCTACTACTCAATAGGTACACAGGTTTGCTCATGGGATGTAATTGAATATCCAACAGATGTTCAACATTCCCCCTCAGTTTCATTTCTGGTTAGTCCTCTCCATTAATGTGCGTCACTGCTCTTCTCCGTGGAGGGAGATGGAATGAAGGGAAGAAATATTTCCCTTGCTGTCATGCCTAAGGTGAGCTTTCCATTTTTTGGTCTGCCTAAGCTACATGAACCTGAATGGGGATGAAGAGTAGTGAACTATAGGCAAGGGAGGCCACCCAGCAGGGGGAGAAGAGGGACGAGATGCTGGAAATGCTATCTACCTGTTCTCAGGTGCAAGCTGCACCACAGAGGCTACAGACAGAGCAGGTATTTCTGTCGACACCCAGGCATGGCAACCTGGAGTCCTGCAGCCTGTAAGCGTGGACTGATGGATGCAGAGCTGCCATTCCCCTAAATGACAACTGAAAAAACTGGATGAGAAATTTTTAAAATATTATACCATTAAAGAACATTATAAAGTTAACAATTATTCAGCTAGAATCTGAGAAAGGCCAGAAACCTGGAGAGGTATTAAAAGCTCAGAGGATTGCTTTTGCTCTTGGACATTTACTGATCCAGGAAAGGCCAAAAGAGGCTGAGCTACAAGGTGGCTTTGTGAGACTGAGGGACGAAAATCACAACCTGAGACCCACCAAGGGAGGGGAGCTGGTAAATCACCCCCTGCCTTGGACTGGGACCACAAAAAGACTTATCTTCAGAGTAAAAGTGACCCAAAATTAACCAACAGTTAACCACGTGGTCCATAGTTTACCCTCACGTATCCTGGGGATTTAGCACGCCCAGGAATCTGGCATAAAGCAAACAAAAAATCTCTCTTGCAAAGATAATGTCAACTTATTTCTACAAAGAATTTTTATTTTTCTATCTTTTACAAGTAATTTTTAAATAGAATATCCAGACAAAGTGAAATATAACCAGATACAGGAGAAGATAAGATAGCAGAGAAAGGAGAAATAAAAACATCTATGCTGGGGGGACAGAGCCTTCTGCAGTACCCCCTCCCACCGCTCAACAGCCACAGGGAGCTTCCCGACAGAGCAGTGCTGGCACAGGCACCTGGCTAGCGACCTCGGTCCTCTGAAGGAAGCCAGTTCTGTCAGCATCTTAATGACATCGGTGGGAAGGGCCCCGACTGAAAATCCTGGAGGGTCCAAATTTTCAGAAAGGAGCCTCCTCACCCTGTATTCATGGGAAACGGTGTCACAGCAAAGCCTGGGGGACAGGCTCCCTGGCCTATGACTTTGTCACAGGCTAAAGTGAAAGCGGGGTACACTACACACTGCAGCGTGCGGAGCCGAGGTGATGGCCTCAACGTCTCTGGGACAAGATGAACAGAGCAGGGAAAGGTTGTTGGGGATCTTGGAATGCGGCCGAGGGAAGAGGGGGACACATGCTCCCCACAGAAACTGGAGGGGACAAGTGGTGGGGACACAGGGCAAGACTGGCAGGCCCTGCCCTGGAGCCGAGGGGGGAGGGAAGCAGTCAAGGGCCCGCCGCTGACGCCCGGCACTGGTCACTCTGCCACACGCCTGGTTCTCCACCAGGCTGCACCCGGGCATGTCTGACAAACCTGTGTTTTCTTCATAAAGACAGAGAAAGGCCCAGAAGAGCCGTGGAGCAGCGCGAGGCTGTGTCCTAGTGGCTGTGAAAGCTGCGTGCCATGGGCTCATTGACAGAGGTGCGTGTGCCTGTGTGTGTGTTTGTGCATGTGTGTTGCCTGTGTGTGTGTGTGTGTGTGTGTGTGTGTGAGAGAGAGAGAGAGATGGATGGGGCTGAGATAGACACCGAGAAGGGGACAGAAATGAGCCCAGGACAGGGTGACAGGCTGACACCTCCGCATTTTTGTATTACCTATAAAAGGGTAGCCCCGGGTGAAGGAACATTTGCCCCAAAACTCCAGTCTGTCTCTTAGGCCGAGTCTAGGACTGAGGCCCCTGGGGTGGGGGTGTCCAGAGACCGGGGTGCCCCAGGTGTGCCCTGTGAGTAGCAGGAGGTGGCAGCAGCATCCAGCTGGAGGAGGCCTCCTGGTGAGGGCCAACCTTGACTGTCACCTCCTCTGACACTGTCAGGCCACCTGATCACCACCAGGTGCACGACTCCAGGACCCACATCTCATTTGCCTCCTTCCTGGTAGTGAAGCAAATCCCACGTCACTCTCTGATTGCTTGTGTGTCCTCCTCTGGTGCCAATGTTTGGGTGGAGGGACAGTGCGCACCATCCCGCCCTTTCACATCCCCAGGAGGGCAGGCCGCAGCACACTCTGCCCTCCATCCCAGCCCAGAACTTTCGGCTCCTGAGGCCTGAACAGGGAGTCCGCACCCTCGAATCCAGATCACACACGGTCAAGGGTCCTGGCTGCCTTTCTGGATTCTTAATCTTGACATTTCAATTCTGTGAAAGCAAATGGGCAAGGCAGTCATTAAAAGGCTCTAGTCAAAAGTTCAACTAATCTGCTGCAAAAAAACTAATTTCTCAGACCTCAGGCAAGCTTTAAAGTAATTTCTTCTATAATTTTAAAGAGAAGGGTAGCTGTGCTTAACCATTTGCTCCCTGCAATTAACCCAACAACTTGGGCTACACTCAGAGGGATACCTAATCCCCTGAGAACAGCCCAAAACGGCAGGATGAAATTGCTGAACTTGACTCCAAGGAAAATACACGGATGGGATGTACACCCAGGTGCTGCAGATAGTGGATGGTCAGTTCCCGCTTATGAGAGCTCCCCTCCCCTCCCCCAAGGGCTGCCAGAATGATCTGTCTAGAATGCAGACCTGAGCGTGTGACCACCCCAGTTATAATCCTTTCATTGCTTCCCACAGCTCTTGGGATGCCACCCAAAGCTGACCCAGGGTCCTTCCTGTTGCAGGCCCCGATCTCCAACACCTTGCTCAAATTTATTTGGGAAGGAATTTAAAGTCTTCTTTGCTATCAAGGCCACGCAGCTGCTTTCCTGGGGCTCTGGTGCAGTCAGGGGCAAGCTGTGGACAGGACATAGAAAAGGGAGTGGGGTCAGGGGAGGGGGGATGCAGGAAGACAGGGACAGACAGTTTGAGCCCCTTTGCGACAAGACACTTCCCTTTCTTGATCTCCCTGAACTGTCACGACCCTAGTGGGGAGGGGTGATCCTCATTGTGCCAAGGAGAAAACAGACTCGGATTGCTTAAGTGATGTGACCAAAGCCACACAGACAGAAGATGGCAGAGCAGTGGGGCCCAACCCCGGGTACCTTGGGTGGGTCTTTCCCATTCAAAACTCTTTATAACATACCTGCAAAGATTCTTGTGCTCTTGGACGGAGGAGATGCTCCAAAGGAGAGGCAAGGGAAACTCTACAGAGGGGCCCTTTGTCGCCAGGGTAAAGCCAGCAGGAGCCGGCCCTGAGGATAGGTGGCCCCAGCACATCACCTCCACAAGCCCCATTAGCAGGGCCCTCCACAGTGGGGTACTGGAGAATCCCCCAGAGGTGCACAGGAACACTGGATGATGTCTACTTCTACTAGAATCTCTGGCTTTATGTTGACTTAGTAACATGTGCACACACTGGAGCGGGAACCCGCTTATTGCCCTTCCCTAAGGGTCACCCCAGTCCTGGACTCTCCCCTGTGACTTCCAGGGCTGCGCCCCCACTCTCTGCTGCCCCATCGCCCTTGCGCCCTCTGAGGATGGCTTGAGAAGCCTCTGGACCATCCCTTCAACTCCACGACTTCTCCCACTCAAAAAGAGGCTACCTGCGATGGGCCGTGTGCCCTGTCGGGCCCCATGGCTATTTCTAACGGTCTCCGTGTCTGTTGGTCTCTCGTTCCCACGGCTGCACCAGGAGCACATCGAGCCCCCAACACTTTTACTGAGCCCACGGCCCTCCCAGGTGAATTCCGCCTGGCCAAGCCTCCTGCCTCTGAGTCTCCCTCTGGGCCTGTTGTCCTCGGACAGCTTCATCCCACCCGCCGCTCTTCCCTCCTGTCTGTGTGAACACGGGGCTCCTGGCGCCTGGAGCCAAGCCCTGCGTCTGCCCCTCGGGAACCCCAGGAACACGAGCGCAGGGACAGCCCTCCCCAAAGGAAAGCAAAGCTCTTGAGGCTACATTTTTTCTTCTTTGGCCGCCCAAATTCTCAAATCTCTTTTCCTCCCTGAATGCCCCACCGAGTCCCACCTTTTCATCTTCCAGCACCTTCCACCTCCTCCATCGTCCTGTGACAGTTTGCCCGTCGCTAGCCAATGGCTTTCTCAGTTCCATCTTCCCTGGCTACTCTCAGTTTTCTTCTTCCTTGTCCTCTCCACGTATTTTAATGCTAGTCACCACTCTTGTGTGCCTGTGGAATCACTCGGAATTCATTTATTCGTTTAATGAAGACTTACTGAGGGCCAGGTGTGGTGGCTCACGCCTGTAATCCTAGCACTCTGGGAGGCTGAGGCGGGTGGATCATTTGAGCTCGGGAGTTCGAGACCACCCTGAGCAAGAGTGAGACCCCATTTTTACTAAAAAAAAAATATAGCTGTGGATGTGCATCATAGTTAGAAAGAAACAGAGGGATGTGGTTAGTACACGTGTGGGAACGGATCTCAGGAAGACAGAAACACATGCACAGAGCCAGATCGTGTGCATGTGGATCTCAGTAGGAAGAAAGAGACGAGGCAGTTCCAGGTTATGTGTGGGGAGGGACGATAGTAATACAAAAGATGTGAACAGAGCAAGATCACGTGTGAGTATGGATCAAAGTAAGAAAGAAAGAGATGGATAGGTTTAGAGCAGACCACATGCATGTATTAATCAC
>CAUYSK010109356.1:0-10844 GCA_963575035.1 Avahi laniger | reverse complement strand
ACAAACCACCCCGAATCTGCCCAGGGGCAGCTCCAGAGTCCCAGTCCGAATGGTGAGATCCAGGGGCCCAGGGGCCAGCTCTGCTCCGTCCTGCAGCCCCAGCACCTAGGCAGGTGCCTTGCACACAGTAGGTGCTCACCAAAGAGCTGGAGGATGAATGAAGCTGGACCACCAGCTGAATGAATCGGCTCCCAGCATGGTAATTCGGCGCTTAATAAATATTCGAGGAATTCTTTGACTCCTCCCACCCCACGTCCAGTCGGTCCATGATTCCTGCAGAGTTGACCTTCTCAGTGACTCCCAGACCGGTCTCCTGCCCCATCCTTCTGCCACTGCTCTAGTTCAGACCCTTGGCATTTAACCGTATTTACAGCTACCTTTGGCTGTGCTGTGCCCTTCACGAGTTTACTGTGAAGCCTCAAAACAGCACAAAGGGGTGGTAACCCTTCCCCCCATCACTACCCAGGACACTCCTGCCCCTGTGGGGTGGGGCCGCTTCAGCTCCACCCGCCAATCCACCCTCTGCACTGAAGCTCAGGTGGTTTGAGAAAAGTCAAAATCTGATCTTTCCTCCCTCACTTAAAGCGCTCTCATTGTCTACAGGATGGTGAGCCAACACCTCAGCACGGCTTGCAGGGCCCCTGGATTCCAGCGCAGCCTTCTGCCCACTGCACCTCACTGCAGGAACCTTGCAACGGCCCCCGGGGCACCGGGGCTCCCTCCTCTCCTGCCTTTGCTCACGCTGCCCCCTGGGCCAGGATCTTCACTCACACTGTAACTTCGGCCAGGATCACCCCTTCTGATGCCGCTCCAGCCACCCTTACCACTGAGACTCAGCTCCTAAGAAAGTCCTCCTTCCTTTGAATACCGCCGGCTTGGGGGCCCCGCAGAACCCCCTCCCCACTGCATGTTGACCTCATCAGCACCTATAAGAATACAAACTTTATTTATTGAGCACTTACTGTAGGACAGGTACTGTACTAAGTGCTTCGCAAGTATTAAATCATTTCATCTTCCTGACAATCTTACGAGGTGGGTAATTATTGCCCCCATTTTACAGATTTAGGAAACAGTCATGGAGAGGTTAAGTGCCAGGGGGCCACACACCCAGTGAGTGGCAAAGCCGGGATGTGAACCCAAGCAGGCTGGCTTCAGAGCCACATCCTTGGCTGATGATTGCAAAAGCCACAACCGGTTGCATGGTGCGTGTCTGCTTGTCTGTCTCACTTAAGAACAGGAACTGGTCTTGGTGGCTCCTTATGCTCAACACCTGGCACAGCAGCTGGCACACAGTAGGTGCTCCGTCAAGCCCCCTTTAACAGGAGCCGGTTAGTAACCTTCTTGCTTTGGGTGGCAGGTGAGCCCAAGGGGAGAAAATGCTTTTCATGTGATGCTGTTTTGCAACCATCTATCCTACATGATCACACACACTTTCACAACAACCCCTGCTGGGCATGGATTCTTAGCCCCACCTGTCAAGGGAGGACACTGAGGCCCAGAGAGGCTAAGCATCTTGCCTAAGTCACCCAGCTAATAGCTGGTGGAGACGATATGCAAACCCAGGTCTCCTGACTCCAAGCCCAGTGCTCATTTCATGCATCATCAACAGGGCCAGGGAAGATGTTGCTGAACCCAAACCCAGTGCAAGGGGTCTGGAGGCCCTGCTGGGTCAGGGGTTATTAATTATCCCCTCCCCCAGCACGGGGGAGCCTTTGGGGACAGAGGCCTGCTTCCCGTCCTCTCAGCCCTCAGGGTCTAACACCACTTCAGGGCAGGAAACTCTTCCTTGTCACAAAGCTCTGGCCCTCCCTGCCCCGTCCGCCCCGCACCCCAGGCCACTCTCCTCCCCGTCCCGCTCCAGGGTCCAGGCAAAAGCATCCGCTTGTCAGTGTAAATCTGCAGGGTTCAGACCGGCAGCTGGAGATGGATGGGCCGGAAGCGGTAACAATGGATGAAAGACCCCCAGTGCCCAGGTGGGTGGGGGAGGGAGAGGCAGGAAGCAGGGAAGCCTCCTGCCTATGGAGGCCGGCTGGCCGGAGGGAGGCCTGGGATGCCAGAACCTGCAGGGTTTATTTGGATTCCCCAAGGATCCAAGCTGGGGAGCCCTTTGCAAACATCAGACCGGCTCATCTCCACGGGGTGCCAGGCCCAGGAGTGTGTGACAAAAATGTCCCTTTCATTCACCACTGTTTGTCTCCAGGGCCTAAACCAGGGCTGGCCACACAGTAGGGACTTGATGTGTTGAATGGAGAAATTAATCTGCCACTACTAATAACTAAAGAATTACAGTTTTATATTGATTTGCTTCTTTAAAAAAATAAAAAGGATTCCCAGTTATCCCTTCCCCCACCCCTTGGAGATTTGCATATGCCATTCCTCCTGCCGGCATGCTCTTCCCGCTGCTTTTATGCGGTCAGCTCCTTCTCACCCTCTAGTTGCAGCTCAAAGCTCTGCAGTGAAGCTTGGGGACCTGCTTACTTACCATAGTCAGAAATCCCCTCACTTAATATGTCTTGTCTTTCAATTTTCTGTCCCTCCCACGAGAACGGAAGATTCAAAAGCACTTCTTGCTCCAGGGCCGGGGACTTAGACGATGCTCCACAGAGTTGTTAGTGACAAAGAGATGAACAAATGAATCCCATAATAATGCCATTCACACCCCATGCTCTGCAATCCGCTTCCTTGAAGAGAACAAAAAGGAGTCTTGTTCTCGCACTGAGGGTTATAAAGCCCCAACCCGCAGCGATTCCCCAGGTCAACAGTTGTGATGGTTGCAAATCATTTTAGGGTTTTGCTTTTGCTTTCCCCATGACAATTTTTGAGCTTCATCAAAATCTGGGTGCGCACCTGGGGCAAGGCCATGCATGGGGATGGTGGGACGTCCACGGTCCGTCCAGCATGCCACAGTGGACACTGGGGTGGACAGGCTGCTTCCATCAGTCCTATCCATTTCCAAGGAGGGAAAACCGAGGCCCAGAGGTACCAAGGTCAGACACACATCAGTCCAGAGCTTAACTAGCAGAGAGCTCAGCATGGCTGCAGATTCACTGAGTTCCGATTCATTCATTCACTTGCTATCGGTTTGTTTGTTCACTCCTTTAACAAATACTTATTGAGCACCTACCTATGTGTCCGGCACTGTGCTAGGAACTGGGGATGTAACAATAGCCAAAGGCTCCGAGACTCAAAGTGGTGAAGTAAAAGACCCAGCCTACCTGACAATGAGCTACTTCAGTGACCTCTAAAGCAAGTCCCCGCTTTGCCTAGTGTGAGTGCTGGGCATGAGGTGGGGGACGAAGACTTCCAGAGTCTTAGAAGGCAGAGAAAATTAGCAGGGCATGGGGGCGCATGCCTGTAGTCCCAGCTACTCGGGAGGCTGAGGCAGGAGGATCGCTTGAGCCCAGGAGTTTGAGGTTGCTGTGAGCTATGATGATGCCACTGCACTCTAGCCCAGGCGACAGAGCAAGACTCTGTCTCAAAAAAATGAAAAATAAAAAAAAAGAAGGCAGGGAGAGATTGGATCTGGGAAAGGCTAAGTCTGGGGCTAGGTAGAGAAGATCTGAAACGGAGGAGAGCATTGACTATGACCAAGAAGTCAGCCGAGCCGAGCCGAGTGTAGCGGCCCCGTTATTGCCAGCTGGGTTGGATTGGTACCCAGAAATGGAGTGCCTTCGAGTGGAGTGGTTTGTGCCATCTCAACAGTGTGGGACCCAGTGGACAGAGAGGGCCAAAGGCCACTCGCTCACTCAGGAACCTCACGTTAAGCACCCACTATATGCTGGACCCTGTGCTGGGTGCCAGGGTTGCCATGGTGAAGGAGACACAGTCTGTCAGTCAGTTTGGGTTGGTGCTACTATAATAAAATCCCAGAGTCTGGGCAATTCAGAAACGGAAATTTATTTCTCACAGTTCTGGAGGTTGGGAAGTCCAAGATCACGGTGCCAGCAGGCTCAGTTGTCTGGTGAGGGCTGCTCTCTGCTTCCAAGGTGGGGCCTTGTCACTGCAGTCCCTTGAGGGGAGGAACACTGTGTCCTCACTTGGTAGAAGGGCAAAAAGGGCCTACCCAGTTCCCTCCCACCCTTTCATAAGGTCACTAATCCCATCTTGGCCTAATCACCTCCTAAAGGCCCCACCTCACAACACTGATGCGTGGGAGACTAAGCTTCGGCAGGAATTTTGGAGGGCACGCAAGCATTCAAACCATAGCAGGCTCCCATCCCTAACAGTCCTCAGTGCTGGTAGGGGCGCAGAGATGACCGGCCATCGCAGTCCTGAGATCCATCAGTGGCAGCTCCCTGACACCCTCTTCTGTCTACACCAGCAATATTGGGGGCCACTAAGAACATCATGGAGCCACACAGAACAGGGTATGATCCCAGCTCCATCTCTAGGTGAATATGATGGGTCGCCTCACCTGTAAAATGGGGACGATAACAGTACCTGCTCCTGTGGTGCTGTGAGAATTTGATGAAATATGCTGCAAAGCTCTTGGCATACAGTAGGCGCTTAAGAAATGGTAAGCCAAAAGCCAGCTTCTCTTTAGGGCAGGAATCGTGCGCGGCTCAGGCACGAGGCTTTCCCAAGTCTAATTCATTTTCCTCCCCACCCCGCCTTCCGCTCAAGCCCACGCCTGGACCTACTTGGTTCTTTCCGACTCAAATCTGGGGCCTCCACCTTTAAATTAGGCGCCGTCAGCCTGCTGAATCAAGTTCCGGGGTTCACAGGCCATGATTCCACAGGCTGAACTTTCCAAGCTCCGATCCCCTGGGCCAGCCTGAGCCGGTCCTCTCCACACCTGGCTTCTCCAGCCTGGGCCCTCCAGTCCCCTGCACTGCCACCAGTGAGGGCTCTAAAACCCATCCGCAGCTGTCACTTCCCTGCTCAACAACCCTCGAAGGCTCCCCATCACCCTCAGGATCACGTCCAAACTTCTGAGCGTGACACTCATCACCTGTCACCGTCTGGCTCAGTGTTGGCTCTGCCTCTCCGCTGCTGCTGCCCCTGGAACATTGCGCCTCCCTGCCTTTGCACATGCTGTTCCCCACTTCTTGGCCTGGTACTCTTGTCCTTCACAGCTAGCTCAGGTGGCAGCGTCTCTGAGACACCTTCCCTGATGACCCTCTCCAAAGCCCCCTCGCTGCCTCCCAGGAGTGAGCTGCTCTGTCCTTCCAGCTTCTGACTCACTTTGCACCCAACCCTGAGTTAGCACCTGGCACTGTGCATTGCATCTGGGTGTTTATATCCCTGATCCCCCATCTCGAACAGCACCGCATCGCCCCGTCCTTGTCCCCTGCTTATCTTTCTTCGGAGCAATTGGTATTCTACTCGTTTATTTATGGTCTGTTCCCTCCCCAACACTAGAATGTAAATCCCACGAGGGCATTTGTTTTCTGTGTCCCTGGTTCCTTGGAACAGAGCCAGGCGCCTAGGAGCCGTTCAACAAATATTTGTTGAGAGAATGAAGGAATGAATGAATGCCATCAGGCGAGAGGGAGGTGGTCAGAGCCAAGGTGAGGGTGACCTGGAGGAAGATGAGGTGAGCACAAGGAGAGGACATCGGGCGGGGCGGGAGAGCCGGAGCAGGGAGTGGTGATGTCTGGGGAGAGAAAGTTCCTTGTGAGAGCCCCCAGCTGGGGCCGGAAAGTCCTGGGAGCAGGAGAACCAAGTTCAAGTTCCCGCTCCTGCTTTGCAGCTGAGGGTCGCTGGGCAAGTGGCTGCATCTCTCTGGGCCTGTTTCTGCATTTGTAGAGTGTCGTCTAAACAACGCCTCCTTCCCAGTGTGCCTGAGGACAGACCAGGCATGAGGGTGGGGTGGTGGGCAGCCGGGGGCGGCAGTGCAGTGAGCCTTGATCTTGGGGCCAGCCAGGTGTGGCTCACCTGCCAGCGCCTGCTCGCTCATTAGCCGTGTGCCTTGGGCGCCCCGGGTTCGTCCGTGTGGCTTGCTGGGGCCAGGGCCAGGGTGCACTTGACTACCACCACTGCCTCAAGGCTTGTCAGGGACACCCCAGGATCACCTGCGTTCTGCTTCCGGCAGCTCACGGGGGTCTGGTCATGGCCACCTGCCTCAGTCAGAGGAGGCTGAGCCAGGAGGACCCTTGGGCCACTGGGAAGATGGGAAGCTGAGCCCAGAGAGGTTGAAGGACTTGTCCAAGAACACTCAGGAAGTGTCTTCATCATCAGTTCCAGAGCCCAAGTCTCTTCATTCCCAGCCCGAGCTCCCCCCATTCCACCCGG
This sequence comes from Avahi laniger, assembly GCA_963575035.1. Classification (NCBI taxonomy): domain Eukaryota; kingdom Metazoa; phylum Chordata; class Mammalia; order Primates; family Indriidae; genus Avahi; species Avahi laniger. Next base: position 4,610 of record CAUYSK010109356.1, on the reverse strand, counting down.
TCACGTGACTGATGCTTGTTGATCAGTTACAAGCCTATTCCTCTTCCGTGATGCTCTAGCTGCCTCCAGGTGCCAGGCGCTGTGCTGGGCACTTTGCACAACACACCTCTTTTAATCCTCACCGTGGCTTCTATTATACAACCATCACTGCTGTTTCACAAATTAAAAAACTGAGGCTCAGAGAGGTGAGTGATTTGTCCAACGTCACACAGCAAAGTAAAAGCAGGTCCAGGATTCAAGTTCATGCCTTCCTGTCTCGGAAGCCGCTACTCACTGTGGCCCCGACCCAGGAGGAACTCACCATCCAGGGAGGGGCAGATACGGTAATGAATACTTGTAATGAAATGTGATCAATGTTATTATAGCTGCAATCTGAGACACAGGAGACAGTTTCCTGAGATGCCTCATTTGTACCTCACAACAGTTGTTAACAAGGTACACATTGTTATTCCCATTTCACTGATGAGCAAACTGAGACTCAGAGGGGCAAATTCCCCTACTCAGGGTCACATAAACCCTGCCAGTCTGTCTGTCTCCAGAGCCCATGCTCTGTCCACATAAATAAACCCTGTTTCTCTAAAGTCCTGTACAAATGTTGGTTCATTCAGTCGGTGCACATTTATTGCATCCCTACTATGTGCCAAGCCCTGTCCTAGGTATACCAGCAGTAGAGATGAACAAGACATGGTCCCTACCCCCCCATCCACCCAGCAAAGAGGTAGATTTGGGGTACATTGAGGCTCTGTCCTCTGTCTTCTTTGTGACACTGATGAGGGACCTTTCGGTGCTGGCCCAACCTTCTCCCCTTCAGAGAGTCCATGGGAAAGGCTGAGGGAGGGAGGCTGTGACGGCTTCAGGCCCCCAGGGCCACGGGTCCTCTCAGCCTGGCTCTGACTCACCACCCACACCTGACAGTGGCCTGAGGCAGCCACGCTGGAAATAGACTGGGAGGGACGAGAGGTGGCACCTGCACTCTGGCTGCCGTTCCCACCCTCCCCGCCAGGAAGCAGAGACGTCATCTAACTGAACCCACCTGAAATCACTGGGCTTAAGAACGCTCCTGGGAGTTGAAGCCCCCAGCCTACCTGGAGGGTTGTCCCAGGAGCAATGAGGATTACAAGAAAAATCCTGATGATGTCTCACTTCCCACAGTGACAAAGCTCGGTGCTTCCTGAGCACTTGCTGTGTGCCAGGCCCTGGCCCGATTAAGTACTTTGCATGTCTTAATTATCTCGCTGAACCCTCACAGTTCCCCAGGAAGCTGTACTGCGATGAAGCCCATTTTACAGATGAGGAACTTGAGACTCAGAGAAGCAAAATAACTTGCCCAAGACCACAGAGCCCCTGTATTAGGCAACGTGGACCCACCCCAAGCTCCTCACCCAGTCCCAGCTCAGATGGCTCATTCCAGGTCATACAAGCCAGCCTTGTTCCCGTCTGCCCTGCCCATTTCACCTTCCCTCTTTGCCAAGGTAAGATCTCCCTTCTCACCAATCTGGGAAGCAGAAATCAAACCATTACCCTTCTCTTTTCCTCCCTACCCAGCTCAGTCCCACCCAGCTTTCAGCCCAAGTCTGATGGTGTTGCCTCCCTATCTAAAACCTGCAGTGGCTCCCCGTTGCCCTTAAGATAAAGTGTATTTTGAGGCCCTTTGAGAACTGGGCCCTGCCCACTTCTTCAGCCTCATCACTTACCAGTTGCTGCTTGGGCGAATCAGGACACGTCCCAGGCCTTGTTTTCCTGACGGGGATGACAACCACTCCTCACAGGGACGAGGATGAAGGGACTGATGCTTGGCAAGTACCCAGCAGGACCCTTGGCATCTGGTTGGTGTTCAGTGAACCTTCCTGCCCTGCTGCTAGCTCTGAGCCAGGGGCTGGGGCAGAGTCAGTGTGAAACAGTCTCTGCTTTCAGCCAGGCTGGGATCAAGCGCTTCATGGTGGGCCAGCCCAGGGGCTGTCAGTGTTACTGGGATTCATCATTTCAAGAAATTCTGAAAGACTTCTGGGCAGCAGTAACTGGAACCAGGAAAAAAAAAAAAAAAAGGCAAAGGAAACCAACTTTCACAACAGGGCCTTTTTTATCTTTACCACAATCCAGAAGGTAGCTATACACCCACTCTACAGAAAGGAAAACTGAGGTCAGAAGGATGAAGACCCACCAAGAGTAAAAGGGACAGGGCCAAATCTGGACAGGAACCAGCTGTCAGGCTCCTTCCTCTCCTGTACCTGGTGTCCCCAAGCCTGCAGGACCGAGAGTGTTTGCTTAGGAGAGGAGGTGTTGCTATAGTGGGGGCGGGGAACAGGGAAATGGAGGCCCAGAAGCAGGTGGAGTTCCAGAATGCCTGGCAGCCCTGGGTGCAAGTGAGTGGAAGTGAATAGCTGGGGTGAGGTCATCTATAGGTAGAGAAGCCTGGACTTGATCCTAAGAGACCTTCGAGTCCAAACCCTTCTTCCCCCTCCCCCTACTTCCCAGATGGGGAAACTGAGGACCTGAGAAGGCAGTGAACAGCTGCAGGAGATCCAGTTTGGGCAGCAGCTACCACCTCTCCCCACCCGCCCCACAGCCTTCAGAGCCATGCCCCCGCCCCCAAGCTTGGCCCGGTCCCCTGACTTACAGGTGGGAGTGAGTCAGCCCGGGGGCCTGCTCTGGCGGCCCTGGCCCCTGGGCCACAACGGAGCTCTGGGCCTCTCAGCTGTGATGTCAGCAGGCCCTTCCTTCCTCCCGCATCTGCCTGAAAAGGTCACCTATTTAAAACTCTTTCTCACCCCACCCTGCCCTTCCCCCCAAAAGAGGATGAGTTTTTCTAACCTGTGTCAACAGCTCAGTTCAGTCCCCAAACAGCTGTGTCTCCATCGCAAAACCCCAGCCCGCCAGACTCCCCCAGGCTGCAGGAACCCACCCCAGCAGCTGAGAATTTGATAAATATTCCTGAGCATCTTCTGCATCCAGACATTGTCCTAAGCCCCCAGGGACAGGTCCCAGCCTTCTTGGAGCTCACTTTTTAATAGAGGCAAACAGACAACAAACAGTGACACGATAACGCAAGTGGAGACTCAGTTGGCCACTTTAGAGTGAGTGGTTAGGGAAGACTTCTTTGAGGAGGTGGCAAAGACTTAGGGAAGAGCATTTCAAGAAGGAACAGCAGGTGCACAGGCCTCGAGGTGGGGAAGCAAAGGAATATTAGAGCAGTGGTTCTCAAAGTGGGGTCCCCCAACAAGCAGGATCAGCGTCACCGTGAACTTATTAGAAATGTAAATTCTCCAGGCTCACCCCAGACTTACAACAACTCCAAGGGTGGGACCCAGCAAACTGGGTTTAAACACTCCAAGTGATTCCGACGCACCTTAAAGTTCAGAGTCACGGTTAGAGCTCAGAAAGAAAGCGGCTGGTGCGTGGTGGGGTGAGGCTGGTAGCGGCTGAGCCTTCGCCTCACCCCAGCCCGTCCCGGCAAGGCCCTGCCTCCCCTCCCTGCTTCACCGCCCGGGGCCTACTCAAGGCAAGGCTCAAAGCCCTTCCAAGGCTCCCCATTACCCTCTGGGTGAAATCAAAACCTCTCAGGTGGGCGTATGAGGCCCTTTGAGATCTGCTTCCGTGCACGTCTCCAGCTTCAACTCTCTCAAATCTTACACCCCTGTATACAGCTGTTCCGACACTCCTCTAGATATACTGTTCCCTTTGTCAAAAATATTCTTTCTCCACTTCTTTACCTGGCTAATTCTCACCCACCCTTCAAAACGTAACCCACGACTCACCTCCCTTAGGAAGCCCTCCCTGATTGCCTAATCAGGGTAAGGGACTCCTCCCTACTGCTTCCACACCAGCCAGCCCCCGTGCTTCCCCATCATAGTGTTCATCGCATAGGTTTAACATTATCTGGGGGTAGAAGGGTATTTTATAATTAATTATTTGCTATGACATTACACAGATAATACATGAACATGTATTTATTATAAAAAGTTCAAGCTGGGTGCAGTGGCTTACGCCTATGCCTAATTCCCAGGACTCGGGAGGCTAAGGTGGGAGGATCACTTGAGGACAAGAATTCAGGACCGGCCTGGGCAACATATGAGACACCATCTCTAAAAAAATTTTTAAAATAGAGTCAGGTGGCGCGTGCCTGTAGTCCCAGCTACTCAGGAGGCTGAGGCAGGAGGATCACTTGAGCCCAGGAGTTTGAGGCTGCAGTGAGCTATGACCGTGCCTCTGAACTCCAGCCTGGGTGACAGAGTGAGACCCTGTCCCTTAAAAATTTAATTAATTAATTATTATTATTATTATTTTTTTATTTTTTTTTTTTGAGACAGAGTCTCACTCTCTTGCCTGGAGCGAGTGCCGTGGCATCAGCCTAACTCACAGCAACCTCAAACTCTTGGACTCAAGCAATCCTACTGTCTCAGCCTCCCAAGTAGCTGGGACTACAGGCATGAGCCACCATGCCCGGCTAATTTTTTTTTTTTCTATATATATTTTTAGCTGTCCAATTAATTTCTTTCTATTTCTGGTAGAGATGGGGTCTCGCTCTTGCTCAGGCTGGTCTCGAACTCCTGAGCTCAGAACGATCCGCCCACCTCGGCCTCCCAGAGTGCTAGGATTACAGGCGTGAGCCA
>CAUYSK010109354.1:0-30507 GCA_963575035.1 Avahi laniger | reverse complement strand
GCTAAACAAGAGACTAAGAATCAAACCTTCTATCTGCCAGCTTGGTACAGCCATGTCACACCTTTCTATTACCTGCCTAGAATCTGCTTTCTAACCCCCTATCAGTGGTAGAGTTCAGGTTCTAGCTTTGGCACTTCTTTCTTTTTTTTTTTTTTTTTTTTTATTTTTGAGACAGAGTCTCACTCTGTTGCCCAGGCTAGAGTGCCATGGCATCAGCCTAGCTCACAGCAACCTCAAACTCCTGGGCTCAAGCAATCCTCCTGCCTCAGCCTCCCGAGTAGCTGGGACTACAGGCACACGCCACCATGCCCCGCTAATTTTTTCTATATATTTTTAGCTGTCCAATTAATTTCTTTCTATTTTTGGTAGAGACGGGGTCTTGCTCTTGCTCAGGCTGGTCTCGAACTCCTGAGCTCAAACGATCCGCCTGCCTCGGCCTCCGAGAATGCCAGGATTACAGGCGTGAGCCACCGTGACCAGCCTCTGGCACTTCTTAACTGGGAAAGTTACCGAGCCATTTTCAGCTAAACAGGATGACTACAATAACTGCCACAAAGTTTTCCAGGGAATTAAGTAAAACATTATCTCCATCTATGTATCTACATGCTCTATAAAAAAGATACAGACATTAAGCTTGAGGGAAATAAAATTATATTTGTAAAAATATTTCTACACCAAAGTTTTAAACTTAGACTTGGTTTCAAATTATTCTACCAATTTATTAGCTGTGTAAAATTGGGCAGCTGCTAAATTTCCTTTCTGAGCTTTGGTTTCCTTGTTTATAAATGGAGCGACAAAGCCTATCTCCTGAGAAGCACCCAGCATGGGACCTGGCATGTGGCAGACATGTAACAAACATGGGCCCGTAACTCCAATGACCAGAGGCCAGGCAGGTGACTCACTGGTCAGAGCACAGGTGGAGAAGCATGTTCAGTTCGAGTTGCTGCAATCACGTCCTAAGTGACATGTTTAAGTCAGGGTGTGAAACAATAGAACAAGGGGCTTCTCACAATGATGAGCCCTCTGTTTTTAATAATTTAAGAAAAACTACATGTTCATTAATCTGTGATGCTGGAGAGAGGATTTCTACTTCCGGTCTAGGATGAGTCACACTATGGTCTGCAGCAGCATATTGAACACTGGCCTCTGTCAGGACTGTGCTAAATGATATAACCATAAACAATACAAAAAAGTCCTAGTGATCTTACATTCTGGTAGGGGTGACAGCAAATCCTGTTGGCTTTACCTTCAATATATATTCAGAATCTAAATACTTCTTGCTACTTTCCACTGCTCCTTCTCTGGGCCAAAGCATGATCACCCCTGCCTGGATTATTGAAATTAGTCTTTCAAGTAGCCTTCCTGCTTCCACTCTGTCTATTTTCAATACAACAATCGGAGTCATCCCTTTAAACTGTAAGTCAGATATGTCTCTCTTGTGGTCAAAACTCTCCAATGGATCTCCGTCCTACTCTGAAGGAAACCCCAAGTCCTTTCAATGTCCCACAGCCTGTCTCCTCCCTGTTAACTTGCTGACCGTATTTCTTGTTAGCTTCTCTCCTTCGAGGATTCTGTTCCTCGAATCCACCACGCAGGCTTCTGCCTTAGGAGATTTGTACTTGTTGGTCCCTCTGCCTATAATGTTCTTCTCCCAGATACCTGTATGGCTTGACCTTTCACCTCTTTCAGGCATTTGCTCAAATATCATCTTTCCAGAGAGGCCTTACATCACAAACCGCTAATGCTGTTTGTGTGTATATGTATATATGCACATGTGTATATACCTGTATTAGATTAGAATGTTTAGAAAAATACTGAGCACCAACTATTCATTCCACAGAGGTCCCTTTGAATCCTTTTTAAGGATCCCTGTAGTTTTAAGAGGGGGCACTCACTTTTATCCTAAAGCACTTTTCCCTCAGGCTTTCTGTAAGGTGCTGTTGTCCATCACTTAGTAACCTTTTTTCATATTGTACTATCTCTTCACGGTTCTGATGGCTCTGTTTTGGTACAAAGAAATAAACAGGACGTCAGCTGTAATTACATTCTCACATAATGTCTAATTAATTGTATACTTTTTACCACTTTTTTACATCAACTTTCAATAACAGAGTTAAATATTACACTTATAACTCAAAAGCAATGTTAAAATGATCTAAAAATGAATAATAGTATCACTAAATCTTATACTGAATGACCTCAACTCATTGGGGAAAAAAAGTGGGAGAATCATGTACTTTTTGGAGATAAGACTTATTCTTCATAGTTGTAAAATAAGGTTTTAGATTTATTTCTGGTTCCAACTTTTCCAAATCTCTGCATTATTCATTTGTAGTTTTGACAGGGGGCACTAAGTTTTATCCTAAGTCCTTTATTGCCACCAACCAAATATGCCAGCAAAGCTCCCTGTACTGTCCACATTATTCCTAGCCCTAGTCATATATTCTTCCCAGCACCTTGGAACAGAAAGTTCATAACCTGTTTATGTTTTGCATTTCTGATTAAAAAGTACAAAACACTTTCTTCCACTTGTTTTATCTTATTCACTATAGTACATAGAAGAATGACTAACTGTTCAATAAATATTTGTTGAATGAATTAAATCTCTATGTAAATTTTGTTAGGAAACACATAAAGATGATTCCCAAGTGTCTAGTGTATCTGCTGAGATAGCAGATGAAATTGTTTTCTACTTTACTATTGACTGAAAATGAAAAACATTTTTATAGACTTATGTCATACAATTTATTAATTTGAACTTTTCGTTACTTTTTAGAAGATTCAATCAAGTTTTTAAAAAATATATGAATCTGGCACTCTGGGATGCCAAGCAAGACAGGAATCGCATCGCTTGAGGCCAGGAGTTTGAGACCAGCCTGGGCCTGGGCAACACAGCAAGACCTTGTTTCTACCAAAAAAAAAAAAAAAAAGAGAATATATAATTTTGGGCCACGTGCAGTGGCTCACTTTGGGAGGCCAAGTCTTGAGGCCAGGAAGATTGCTTGAGGTCAGGTGTTTGTGACCAGCCTGAACAACATGGCAAGACCCTGTCTTTACAAAAAATAAGAAAAATTAGCTGGGAATGGTGGCACACACCTGTAGTCCCAGCTACTTAGGAAGCTGAGGCAGGAGGACTGCTTGAGCCCAGAAGTTCAAGGTTACAGTGAACTATGATTGTGCCCCTGGTACTCTATCACTCTATCCTGGGCAACAGAGCAAGACTCTGTCTTCTAAAAAAAAAAAAATTTTCATAAATACACATATGAGATTCTGAATATCTGACAATAGTCATCCCAGAACTTCTCTTTTTTATATTTACCTTGCCTTTTTCCCTTTTAACTTCACCAAAAAGAGCCCATCTCTAGAACTCTACGTGTCGTATAGAGAAATGAGATATTTGCTCTTTTACAAATCTAATCCTTCAAATATTTCTTCATTTAGAATAAGGCTATTTCTTGGTTTAAAAAAGATTTAAAAAGTTATATTAAGGAAAATGGTTACTTTAACAAATCTTTTCTTTAAAAATAATGAATTAATTAGTTTTTCCTAAAAAAGTTTTGGCTTCTTATACAACTGTTTACTATTTGTGTGAAAGTTATAGTAATAGTTTTCCCATCATCCTTTACTGTTCATAGAGATTTCCAAAAAAAAAAAAATATTGTTAGCCTTTTCAAAAAAGCTTTGTTCTTATTAATAGTTACTACAGAGGGGAATATTCTGAACTCACTCTAGCTATCATTTCTCTTAAGGCTTCTCTGGATTGGTCCCTTTCCATTTTGAGAGACTCTTCTATCCTCCTTAGCTCATCTCTTTCTCTAGCTACAATTCTTATTTCTTCAAGGCTTTCATGAAGTTTCTTAGTCAAAGACAAGTTATCCATTTCCACACTTTGCAGAGATAAATTCTGGTTCTCGAACTGCTTCTTCAATCGTTCCATTTCATTTTTTTATGAATTTTACTGACATCTTCTTTCACTTTAAGAAGTTGAAGCTCTTTTTTCTGAAGTTCTTAGATCTTGAGATAATTATAAAATAAGTTACAGTGAAACAGAATTCCTTCAAGGGAAAATAGTGTCTATTTGTTATATATGTACATATATATCTGTATCTACATATCTGTATCTATATCTTCTCTCATTCTACAAATAATTTTGGACACAGTTACTTCCAAAAGAATAAAACAGCACATACCTTTTTCTGTAATTCATTTTTTGATTTATCTAAATCCTTTTGAATATTTGTAACTTGAGTTGACTTTTCTGAAACTTTTTCTCTGAATTTATCAACAGTTTCTTGGTGTCCTTTTGAATGCGTAAGAGCAATTTTTAGTTCCTGTTGTGTTTCCAGATCCTTTATTATTAGAGGAAATAGAGAAATGTAATGATAAAAAGGCACATTACCTTTTCTTAATGATTACTTTAAATAAAATCTTAAAAAATACCTGCTCGCGGTTAAAAACAACCACTATAGCACCCCTCAAATTAGAAAAGTGCAGAAGGATATAAAGTAAAATTTCTGGTTCCTAGCCGCCCCCATCTTAGTTGTGCTCCCTGTTGACCTCTGCCAACTTGCTTTTCTCCTTTCATACTGTTTGGATATCTTTCTGTGTGAATATCACATAAAGACTACCCTCTTATACTTGGTATTCCATTATACAGGTTTTGTCTTATTCATGGACACTTTGATTACTTCTAGATTTTGGTTACCACACATAATGCTGCAGTGAACATTGTACTTTTGCCCAAATATGTGAATATAATGCTAAGATAAATTCCTAGAAGTGGAATTGCTATACCAACTATATATGCTGATAAATTTTTAATAAGATATTGTTAAACCATCTCCCTAAAAGATTATAACGTTCATGTCCTTACTGACAGCATCATGTTTCAAACAAGGGGGATTTTGTATTACAACAGCATGTTTACTGGACAGGAACAGAGAGTACAACTCACTCTAGCTATGGCTTCCTGTAGGTTTTCCTTGAGTTGGTCTCTCTCCAGTTTGAGTCTCTCCTCTACTCTCCTTAGATCATCTCTTTCTTTCACTAGGTATTTCATTTCTTCAAGGTTTTCATGAAGTTTGTGAGCCAAATTTAAGTTCTCTGTTTCTCTTTCATCCAGAGTTAAGCTTTGGTCTTTGAATTGTTTCTTTAATTGCTCCATTTCAGACATTTTTCTCTGTGTCTTACTGACATCTTCTTTTAACTTAAAAAGTTGACATTCATTTGCCTTAAGTTCTTGAATCTTAAGATAATCATAAAATATTAGGTTACAGATAATTTTTTAGGGACAGATAAAGAATAGTTTTCAAACTGATTAAGAAAATAGTCTACCTATGTTATTGTCACTGATACCCTGCATAATTCCACACAGAATTTAATTTTCTTTTGAAGTACAACATACATTGAGTGCACTAATCTTAGGGGTATAACTCGATTATTTGTGACATATTATATGGCTATGTAACTACAACCCAGATTAAAACAGAGAACATTTCCAGCACTCCATAAGGTTTCTGTGTGTCCCTTCTTAGAGGGAGCCACTATTCTGACCTTTATCATCTTGCTTTTGAACTTATGTATCACAATATATATATCCATTCTTTTACTGATAGCAAAAAAACTGAAAACAATTCGAATGCCTATTTTTGAATAAAGGTGGTATGACTATTCCTGTACATGTCTTTTTGTGGAAGTATGCACTCTTTTCTCTTGGGTACATCCCCAAGAGTCAAAATGCTAAGACTTAAGGCTGGCTGTGTTCAGCATTAGTAAATACTGTTATGCTGTTTTCCCATGTGGCTGAACCATTTTACATCCCCCCAAATTTGAGGCACAGATAAATCAGACATCCAATCAAACAAATCCCCACAAAAATACCTTTTCTTGTAATTTAGCATTTGAATTTTCTAAATCTATTTGCATATTTGATATTTCATCTGTCTTCTCAGAAACAATTCCTCTGAGTTTATCGATAGTTTCCTGGTGCTCTTTCAGATGCATGTAAGCAATTCTTAGTTCCTCTTGTTTTTTCAGATCCTTTATCATTAGAGAAATTTTAAGAAGAGTGACATATCTTAATGTTAACTAGTACTGTTTTTTATAAAGTGATACATTTTCTTAGTAAAAATAATAACACTTTTACTCTACACCTTTGTTGTTCTTAGAAAGTTGTAGGCTTTTTCTTCCCTTGTTCTCATCTCCCCATAATCTTCTGCTTTCCATGAAGCAAACACATTACACACATAATATTTTTTTTAAGCGTTGCATAGTATTTTGAAATATTGCTCACATTTCCTCAGTTTTCTTCTAAGGAACATTTAAATTATTTCCCATTACAAACTACTACAATGAACAACCCTGTGGTATACATACATATACACACATATATACACATATTCATGTAACAATTGAGTCAATATATATGTATGATAAAGTTGATAAAGAAAATGCTATTTTAAAATTTTCAAAAACAATACCAAATTATGCACTTAAAGGTTATACCATTTCACTTTTGCCAACTATACTGCTCTCTTCAAAGAAGGGTTCATTGCTTTAAGTAACAACACATTTACTTGCTAGGAAGAGGAATGAGTATAACTTACTTTAGCTTCTGTTTCTCTCAGGCTTTCCCTAAGTTGGTCTCGCTCCATTTTGAGAGTTTCCTCTACTCTTCTTAGGCTATCATTTTCCTTAGTAATAAATCCTGTTTCCTCAAGGTTTTCATGAAGTTTCTGAGTCAACCTTAATTTCTCCAATTCAATACTTTCCAGAGTTGAATTCTGGGTCTCTAATTGTTTTTTCAGTTGCTCTGTTTGATACATAGCTTCCCCAAGATCATTTTTTACTTTAAGAAGTTGATGATCTTTCTCCTGAAGTTCTTGGATCTTGAGATAATCATACGATAAATTAGAATATCAATAGATATAGATAAAAAGTTAAGTAATAGTCTCTAAATAGGCAAATCTTCACTTGTCTTCAATTTTTGGCTAATTCATATCTTGTTTCATTACACAAAAGATCTGATTCAAACTCTCTGTTACTCAGTAACAAAACAAAATACCTGTGCTTTTAAGGCAGCATTAGAGTTTTCTAACTCTATTTGCATATTTGATATTTCATCCGTTTTCTGTGACACAATCCTTCTGAGTTTATCAATAGTTTTTTGGTGCTCTTTCACATGTATATGATCGATTTCTAGTTCTTCTTGTTTTTCTAGGTCCTTTATTATTAGGGAAAGAAAAATAATGCACCGAGAGTAAAACAATTCACACAGTATAGAAAGATCTAGGGTAGGAAGTAAGCATTTTCCTACCCCCTTCAGAGGCCTCCCAGTCCTCATCCACACAACTCTGCAACTTACCCCCCCTTTCCCCAACAGGACACTCCCAAATCAGCACTCCACCCCGACAGCGTTCTTCACCTGTGGCGCAGTATTCCATGGCGTGAATGTGCTGCATCTGTTTATCCCGTCCCCTACCAATGGACGGTTAAAATTTTCCCCATTTTTTGTTTGCTTTATTTCATTATTGCAACTCGCTGTAATAAATATTCCACAAATATCTTTGCATAGTTACGCAAATGTGTGCAGGATAAATAGCCACGATTGAACTTTTTGGGTCAATGAATAAACTTATTGAAAAATGTGGAAGGTATTACCAAACATACCCCCTCCCATCTTCCCCAAGATTGGACCAACTTTACACTCCCACTAACCCTATGGCCAATTGTTCTTTTAGGACACAAGGTCTTAGCTACTGGGGGGTGGCAGGAGATGGTAACTCACTCGCATTATGGTTTCTCTTAGGTTTCCCTTGAGCTGGTCTCTCTCTACTTTGAGAGTCTCCTCCGCACTCCTAAGGTCATCTCTTTCTTTTCTTACAGATTTCATTTCTTCAAGGTTTTCATGGAGTCTCTGAGTTAACTTAACATTCTTCATTTTTGTATTTTCCAGAGTTAACTTCTGGGCCTCAAATTGCTCCTTCAAGTGTTCCATTTCATGAGTTTCTTCCTGAGCCTCATTGACAGCATTCATCTTAAGAAACTGATCTTTTTTCTGAAGTTCTTGCATCTGAGAAAATCATAAAATAAGTTAGGATACAAGCAGAGTCTTTTAGGAAAACAAAGAATTGTTCCTAAATTAAGGCAATCATCTCTACATTGTAATCTAATGTATGTTCTGTTTTCTTTCATAAGGGATATGAATGACACAATAATCAGACGTCATTTTCCAATTTGACAAAACAAATCCTACTTTTTCCTATAATTCAACACCTGAATTTCCTAAATCTCAATGAATATTTGCTACTTGCGCTGTCTTCTCTGAGATATTCCCTCTACTAACAGTTTCTTGGTACTCATTCAGATGAATGTAAGCGGTTTTTAGTTCCTCTTTTGTTTCCAGTCCCTTTATGATTAGAGGAAAATTAATAAAACTTAATAGTGAACATCATTGTCACTTTAACACTATTTTTACATTCAAAAAACATTAGAAGAGAGCAACTTACTTTAGCTACAATTTCTTTAATGTTTTCTTTCAGTTGGTCTCTCTCCATTTGAAGGGCCTCCTGTACCCTTTTCAGCTCATCTCTTTCCTTAATCATAATTTTTATTTCTTCTTGACTTTCTTCAAGTCTCTCAGTCAATTTGAGCCTATCACCTTCTAAATTTTGTAGTGCAGAGTCTTTGGCTTTGAGATGTTCCTTGAATTGTTCCAGTTCGCTCATTTTTTCCTCAGTCTCGCTAATTTCTTTTACACTAGTAAGTTGTTCCTGTTTCTCATGAAACTGTTTAATCTTAAAAATAATTATAAAATACGTTAATAGCCAAAAATATACACATGAACACATATATAATTTATTTAAGGAAAAAAGTGCTTTGGAAAGCAACCTTGTTTAAGTATGTTTAATAGTAGCCTTCATAATCCAGTTAGCTACACTCTGCCCAGGTTTCTTCCCACTGCTCCTTCACCCACAATTTACCTTTCTCTGTAGTTCATCACTGGTTGTTTCTAACTTGTTTTGAATGCGTGATATTTCAGCATCTCTCTCTGAAAGGTTCACTCTCAACTTATCAATAGTTTCCTCTTGTTCTTTCAGGCAACAATGAGCAACTTTAAGTTCTTCTTCCACTTCTAGGTGCTTTATTAGAGGAAATTCCAAGAAATGTATAGAAAAATTATAACCATTACACTATAACTAACACCTTTTTCCAAAGCTGTAGTGCTTATGAAAATATTTGCTTACACAATATTTATAAAAAAATACGGTAAAAAGATGAAACCTACTTTAGCTACAATTTCTTGTATATTTTCTTCGAGGTGGTCTCTTTCAGATTGAAGAACATCTTGCAGTCTCTGTAGGTCATCTCTCCCCTTAGCTACAGAATTCACTTCATCATAACTTTCTTGAAGTCTCCTGGACAAATTGACCTTTTCCATTTCTGTTCTTAGTAGTGCTGAATCTTTGGCTTTGAATTCCTCCTTTAATTGCTCCATCTCATTCTTTATTTTAGTAGTCTCATCGTCTGTTTCTTTCACATTGAAGGACTGTTCATGTTTGTCTTGAGACTCTTGGATCTTAAGAGAATCAAAACAATATAGTTGATATTTGGAGAGATTTTATTTTAGGGGAAAAGAAATCAGAATACTTCCTAAAACAATTAGGAAGTAGGATTCAATGACTCATTTACAGAGCAATCTTTCCACCCTCCAGCTCTTCCACCATTCAGGTATTTAACACTTTACTGACGGCTCATTCTTTTGCCAGTACCCTATTAGAGGTTAGAGACAAAGTGATAAATGAAACTTACATGATCTCTGGTTTTTGCTTACACTTTTAGGGACAAAGACAGATTTTATGTCATTTCTTACCAAACAGAGGTGTTGGGTTCTCCCCAGGCATTAGTGTCAAACCTAACCTACTATGAGTAATGAGGAAGGCTTCCTAAGGGATGAAAGCTGCAGCTGAGATCTAAAGAATAAAAATATTAGGCAAAAAGCTGTAAGAAAAGCACTGCAGGTAGAGAGACCAGAGTGTCTGAAAGCGATGAGATAAGAAAGACAAACCAGTAAGTGTTGCTGGAGCACAAGGAGCAGGAGGAAGAGTGAGATGACATAAGTCCAGAGACCAGCAAGGTCTGGGACCCAGGGCCTCATAGGCTATGTAGAGGATCCTGGTCTTCATTTTAAAAGCAACAATAAGATATTAAAGGAATTTAAGAAGAAAAGATCACTTGGGCTCAGGATGGAAAACGGAGTAGAGAAGTGTAAGAATTAATGTGGGGAGACTGGTTAGTAGTCTGATGCAGAAAGCCAGGGAAAGAAATGACTGTGGCTTGGAATAGGGTGGTGGCAACATGGAGAGAAAAGTGGGAGGATTTTAAACACACACACACACACACACACACTCTCTCTCTCTCTCTCTCTTTCTCTCTCTCTCTCTCAAATCAATGAGTTTGGTGCTTGGATTATAGAATGAGCAGAGAGCAAGGGACCACCAGTGAGGAATAACTCACAGATTTCTGACTGAAGCGACAAGAAAGATAGTCACGCTTTATGGGATGCTGGAGGAACAGGTTTAAAGGAGGAAAGAAATAATGCATTTTTGGCTTTACCCTTTCTTGTAATTTAGTATTGGTTTTTCAAAATCATTTTTGAATATTTAAGAAAACAGCTGTCTTCTCTTATAAAATATTTATTAAATGGGAGGAAAAGATGACACTTACTTTAGCCAAAGTTTCTCTAATGTATGCTTTCAGGTGGTTATGTTCCACTTCAAGTGCTTTTATTATTTTAAGGTTGTCCTTAAAATAATAAGATATCTCCTTAGATAGAGATTTTATTTCTTCACGACTTTCTTGAAGTTTCACAGTCAACCTGAGCCTTTCTGTTTCTACGCTTACCAGTGTTGTTGAGTCCTTGGTTGTGGACTGTTCTTTCAATAATTCCAATTCATTTATTGTTTCCCGAGATTCGCTGACTACTTTCACATTGGGAAATTGCTCCTGTTCCTCATGAAGCTCTCGGATCTTATGATATTGATAAAATTCCAAAGTTACTATTTGAAGATTACTGTTACCATCATAATTTTTTAAAGGGAAAAGATCAGGATACTTTCCACAACAATAAGTGATCTTGAACCCTTAGAGCCTACCTTGGGTCACAAACTCCTATCTATTCATTTTCCCTCATTTCCAACTAAAGTTATTCATGACTTTTCTGCTAGACATATTCTATCATAATTTTCTTTCCAGCTTAGACCAAAAGTGAACCAATCCTTATGCTTTACGAACAAACTGTTGATTCAGTCGGTTGCACACTTATTTCTATACTAGTTTCCAAATGCTACAAGAGAAAAATCATAGGTAAGTAGGCTATATTCCAAGAAATATATGGTTCCCATTTTCAAATGGGCCCCCATACTACTTTTTAATTTTTCTGTGTGTACAGATTTATTCCCCTTTCCACGGTCATTAGCGGTACCATGTAATTTTGCATTGTCACATCTCTGTATTTACCATATTGGACTTGAGGGATTTTCTATATGCCTGTATCAGGGGGACAGAACGATGTCTTATTTATATCCATAGTCTCAACGTTGGGCACAGAGTAGGCGCTTAACACGTTGGTTCAGTTATCCCAATGTTTCATTTCTTCCTAGCATTGATCATTATCTGATGTTATCTTGTACATTCGACTGCTTATTTATCAGCTACTTTATTGCACTACAAATGGATCACAGGGATTTGGTCCACTTTGTTCCCATTGTATTTCCATAACCGAGGACTATGCCTAACACATTAGACACTAAACAAATCCTTAACAAATAAATGAACTATAACTAAGTCACTACTTACTGCTTATCTTTTCTTTAAAGGAGAAGGGAAGGAAGAAGTGTCAAAGGATGAGAGGAAGAAAAGACATACCTTTTCCTGTAATTTGGTTTTAGATTTTTCTAAGTCCTGCTGAATACTTATTATTTGAGCTGTCTTCTCAGAAATGCTTCTTCTTAGTTCATCAATAGTTTCTTGGTGTTCTTTTAGCTGCACATGAGCAATCTTTAGTTCTTCTTTTGTTTGTAGGCCCTTAATCAGCAAATGAAATTTAAGAAATATAACATTATCCCAACATTGCCTCCCCCTTTGCTCAGTTTTTGAAAGGAACTTTTAACAGATGAAGGAAAAGGGCATAACTTACTGTAGCTTCAATTTCTCTTATATATCCTTTAAGCTGGTCTCTCTCTGTTTCAAGTGATTCCTGTAATTGCTTCAGATCATTTCTTTCTTTGGTTATAGATTTCATTTCCTCATAATTTTCATGAAGTTTCTGAGTCAACTCAAGTCGCTCCATTTCCATACATTCCATTGTTAATTCTTGATTTTTTAACTCATTCTTTAAATTCTCCATTTCATTCACCTTTTTCTGCCTTTCACTCATCTCTTCCTGTACACTAAGAAGTTCTTGCTGTTTTTCTTGGAGCTGCTGGCTCTTAAGATGTACAATTTTTATAATTACCGTTTTGCCTACATTCTCTCAAGATTTATGTAAAATTATTAATAGCCCTGCTTCCCCTCCCCATGTAAACAGACAAGTAGCACTAAAAGTAAACTAATCTTCCAGGCATAAGTGTCTACAGCGGGCTGAATAGTGTCCCACCCAAATTCATGTCTACCTAAAACCTTGGAATATGAATTTATTTGGAAATAGGGCCTTTGCAGATATAATTAGATTATGATTAAGAAGAGATCCTACTGAGCAGTCTCTCAATCCAATGAGAGTATATTTATAAGAGACAGAAAAGGACATATAAAGACACAGATTAGAAGGTCATGGGAAGATGGAAGCAGAGACTGGAGTGATGCAGTAACAAGCTGAGGAACGCCAAGGGTGGCTGGGAGACACGGCGAACTAGGAAGAGGCAAAGGAGTCTTCCCTATGGTACTGCTGACACTTCAATTTTGGACTTCCAGTTTCTAGAACTGTGACAGAACAAATTTCTGTTGCTGTAAGCTACCAATTTTATGGCAGCCCTAGGACACTGACATATGTTCATTAAGGAGGTAAGGGGAAAATGAGATAAAAAAAAGCAAAGAGACTAATTAAATGTACAAATATAGCTATCAAATAACTAATTCCTCATTCTCTTAAAAACTTTTTGGATAATTTACTTTCATGTCTAATAAAATGTTTATAAGGGGTAGCTCCCCAAAATACTGAAACATTGAGCTTCATGGGCTACTGATTTTACTTCTTTAGGAGAAGTATGAAATAGATACAAGGTTCTAGGTAAACTCAATTAGGTGAAAATAGTGAGAGGGATCAGGATGAAAAGAAAACACATATTAGGAAAAATACACTCGACAGAAGAACAGAAACCACAATACATTATCTATAATGCAGTGGCACTGCCCTTAGCTTGCACAGAAAGATCTTTGTGAGTGCATTTTAGGATCACCGGGCTGAAATGCCCAGGTTGTCACAGGAGTCTTAGCTCTTACGCAAATACAACAACAGCATTTTACTTTCATAAAATAAATGATTCAGGAAACTGCAGACATCAAGACATGGTGATAGTCATAAATCTTACATTTTAGAGAATGACCAATATAGCTTTATAAGGAGAAGGTATTTGTTTTGTTTTCTAATGCATCTCAGTGCCTGGTCCATGGTAGTGCTCAATATATATCTGATGAATGAATATATACAATTTCTTTAAATGATACAGGTGATCTCTCACCTAAAGACTCTAGAATAATATAATCCTCACAAAGTATGTTAATGTAGATCTCAGTGTAAGCTGAAATTGTCTAAAATATTAGCATTAAGATCTGTTCATTTGGGAGGTACATGTTATTTCTGGATTTAGGTCTATGGGAATCAAAATATGTTACCAAAAAAAAGTTTAGTCGGGAAAAACGGCCAGGGAGGTAATTTAAAAATTCACCTTTTCCTTTAGCTTTTCTTCAACTTCTGCCAGTCTCTCATAGGTCCTAGAAAGCTCTTCTTCTTTCTTTATGGTACAGTTCTTTTCTTGAGCAATTATCTCTTGTTGCTTTTTAAGTTCGTCTCCAAGAATTCTTAATTCTTCTTGGTTTTCAATGGTCTAGAATTAAGAAACAAGTTGATACTAAAACAAATATTAACTTATATTTACGAAATCAGGTAAAAATCAACATTTACCTCAACCTAGAAATGAAGACATCAGAGCAAACTACTTAGGAAAAGATTAATTCAAAAAAGAAAGTGATTCCTTAATCATATAGATGCCAAGAATATGTTTGATATATTATTTCTTCATTGTTCAATTTACATTCCTATTGTGAGAACTAGAGCTGGATTTTGCATTCTATCCTGAGAGCTTAGCTCACTGTTGCCTGTAAGCTAAAAAATACTTCTGTCAATCTATCATCGACTAATAATGAGATTATAGTTATGGGTTTTTCAAACACTGGGATGGCTTTGATTTGAGGCACTGATCACCAGCCAGCTCACAATGGCAGCCACCCTTTGCTAGCATGTCTTGGGCTAATCCCAGTCAGTAAGCTTACACAGTGACATTCTCATATCAAGATAAAAACAAAAGAAAAAACTAGCCAGAGAAAGAGAAGAGAATATAATTTTGGTTTGTATGCTTATTTACATTCAGCTCTTTTGACCAAGCTGACAATACCAAGAAACTTAGAAAATTAAAACACAGTCAAGTTCGACTGTGATCCATAGGGAACTTCTCCAAATATTAATTTCAACCTATACACATTATATTGCTCCTAAACAATTTAGATGCAAAAACTAAATTAGGTGTGAAAATATTGGCAAACACCAATAATAAACAATTAAAATGAAATTAAAACATTAAGACAGCATAGATAAGGGAAACATTTAGGAACAAATTTAACAAAATATGTAAAATCTGTTCACTGAAAATCTACAGCACACCACTGATAAATAATATATAAATTATAGAAGAAATATAATGGCCAATGAGCACAAGAAAAAAGGTTCAACATCTTTTGTCACGAGGGAAAGACAAATTAAAACGAGGTACACACCCACTAGAATGGCTAAAATTAAAAGCACCAATTAATATGAAGTGTTGGTGAGGAAGGATGTGGAACCACCAGAATTCTCTTAATTTACTAATGGGAATGTAAAATGGTATAACTACTTTGGAAATCAATCTAGCAAATTCTCGTGAAGTTACATACACCTCCCTATGATCCAGCAATTCCATTTAGATATTTACCTTAGAGAAAAAAAAAAAATGTATATACATAAAGAGTTGTACAAGAATGTTTACAAAGCTTTTTTCAAAATAGCCAAATACTGGAAGTGACCCAGTTTTCCATCAATAGGAGAAAGAATAAGAAAGAAAACAGTGGCACATTCATACTACGGACTAATACCCAGCAATAAAAAGCAATGTAAAAACAAGTCAAACACCAAACACTACATACTACATGATTCTATTTCTATGAAATTCTAGAAGAGACAGAATGAGGTGAACACATCAGGACTGGTATCTGGGGAAAAGGGGAGACGAGGATCAGCTGGTAAGGGTATGAGGAAACTTTTGGGGATGATGAAAATATTTTCTATCTTGACTGGGGTGTGGACTACATAAGGTAAAGACATTTGTCAAAAGTCATCAGATTGTACACTTCCATCAGATACATTTATTGCCAGTGAATTATACTTAAATAAAGTTGATAAAAACCTAAAACAAAGATGAAAATGTATTGCCAATATACAGTGTTAAATCCTACCATTTCAATATTTTCCTTTAGGTCAGTCTTCAATTGTTCCTTTTCCACTGTAATATTCTCTAACATTTGTTGGAGTTCATTTTTCTCCTGTATTAAAGAAAATATTTTCCTCTGTTGCTCAATTACTTTGTCATCCTTAACATCCTCAATCACTGTTTGGGTGTTTTTAGCATCCAAATTCTTTTTTTTATCTATGCCATCCATCTAAAATACAAATATATTAAAGTTGTAGTTATTAACAACAACCTCAGTAATATTAATAATAAAATAGCCAATACATATATTATGTACCAGGTACTATTCCCAAACCTTAACACATTTAATCTTGACTATCACTTTATGAGGTAGGTATTATTATAATAATCCCCATATCAGAGATGAGGAACCTGAACTTGAGGGAGGTAAAGTCACTTGCCCATGGTCACTCAGACAGATATAGCCAGGTTTAGAATCCAAATGGCTGGCTCCAGAGTTTGTGCTCTTGTGCCTGTTGACTGGTAAGAATTACTATAATAATTATCTTCATATATGATAGGTTAACCTGACTGTACGGACATTCACTTACTTCAAACCAATTATGTAATAAATAAAAGATATTTGCCTTTCCTTTGTACTTATCTTCCATAAATACTTTCTAATTTTCATACCACTACTAGTTTGTTTTTCTACTACTACAGGAGTGGAATAGGCGACTTTGAACTCTATCACTTTACCTATTCCCTCCTACCCTCCCTAAAGTTGGAAATCATTCCCTGTGCCCCACTCCCAGCAAATCTATATTTTCAGAGGCAGTTGCACTCACAAAAGGATAGAGAGTTTTATTATATGTAGAGGGTAAAATAATTTTAGTAGAAATGTATCTCATAATACCATAATTCATCTTTTCTTAATATACTTATTTTTATATACTGATAAGAAAACCATGCTATATACATTCATTTATCCATAAATATTAATAAGTCATAACCTACCAAAGGTAACCTAATTTATGAACTCATTGGGAATGGGAGACAGAAACTGACATTGCAATTGTTGGCACAACACTAGGGTATTATTCTATAACCTTACATTAGCCCACGAAACATGTCCAGCTCCATATTGGCCACACATGTATTTAAAAGGTTTTATGATAATCTATAATCACATTAGAAAAAAATGTCTTTCCTTTATCTTTCCATCTAATACTAGCAAGTTCATATAACCAACTATTAGAATTCTGGTATATTTCCTTCCAGAGTTTTTTCTATTAAAAATTTTTCTTAAACATACCTATTATAATTAATTTATACACATATCATTATTTTTAGCTTGTCTTTCCTATCTACTTAGATCATATCTATTTTCCCATGCTGTTATGTAATCTTCAAATCATAATTTTTAGTAGCTGCTTCATTCTCTAGAGTGGATATGGATAAACCATACTTTATTGAACTACCCTTTTATTGTGGGCAATGAGCTTCTGACAATGGTGAGCACAGAGCTAACTATGTGAGAAATTAAGGTAGGGAACACATAATCTTTGGGATTAGTCTGTTAGATATCATAATTTAGAATGTCGCATCTTTATTCCTAATAACAGTAGTATACATAAATACAAAGCAGACTGAGACGGAGTATTCTGTAGTGATAGTCAAGGTATACTCCAATCTGAATTTAGCCTAAAAGGCATTTCAGCTACCATGGTTATGAGTAAAACCTAACAGATGTAATTATTAAAAAAAGAAAAAAAAATTTTCCTTTATAGGAGAATAAGTTTACTAATCACAAAGTTTAAAATTTTTGTTGAGATATGCTAAAGAAACTACATTTCCAGAGACACATCGAGCAGGATTGAAAATGAGCACTCCAGGGGGATTCACGATAGAGCTACCGATGAGCCCCTGGTGCCCAGATGAACAGAGGGACCCTGGAAATCCCCACATCCACTGTCACATATCCATGGCCAATTCCAGCATGAACATGATAGAAAATCAAATTGATCTCAGTCTTGCAGCCCAGACTACATTAGATGAACAGAATTGCCCCAAAGAATCCACAGCTAGATCTTTTCATTGACATGGATGAAGGATTCCTGAACGAACTTGGTAACAGAGGATCTAGCAGTTCCCAGTGAGTATAACACTCCTTGTCCCTCTTTCCTCCTCTAGTGCCCCTTTCCTATAGGGTCCTATCATTGCATTTTGGATTTACTCAAAGTAGTCACTGATTGTTGTACCTTATTTTCAAAAATCTACTCAAAAAACCTTCCCATCATAAAAGCAGAAATAAAAAATTTCAAATCAAGGTCAAGTGCTTTTGGCCCATGGTTGATCCAAATTATAAATAAGCCGAGACATAAGATACGGAACAAGTGAAAATGTTTTTATAGGAGAGAAGTATTGAAGCATGGGGAGACAGAAATAGAAAAATCTCCTTTTCCAAGGCAGGATTGTGCTCCAGAGTAAATGGGGAAAAAAGTAGCTCAATTTATGGAGCAGTAGTATATAAAAGTACACAGATTTATTTAACCAAGGAGGTGAAAGACTTGTACACTGAAACCTAGAAATGTTGCTGAGAGAAATTAAAGATGACACAAATGGAAAGACATCCATGTTCATGGACTGGAAGACTTCATATTATTAAGATGTTAATACTGCCCAAAGCAATTTACAGATTTAATGCAATC
Source organism: Avahi laniger (assembly GCA_963575035.1). Taxonomy (NCBI): domain Eukaryota; kingdom Metazoa; phylum Chordata; class Mammalia; order Primates; family Indriidae; genus Avahi; species Avahi laniger. The sequence continues at coordinate 12,080 of CAUYSK010109354.1, read as the reverse complement.
TTTTTCAAAATTCCAATGTTGCCTTTTGTAAAACTGGAAAAATCTATCCTAAGATTCATATGGAATCTCAAGGGACCCTGAATAGACAAAACAATCTCGAAAAAGAACAAAGTTGGAGGTCTTATAATTAAATTTAACTATAAAGCTACAGTAATCAAACAGTATGGTACTAGCATAAAGACAAGCATATAAAACAATGGAAAGAAGAGAAGGCCCAGAAATAAACCCTTGTGTATATGGTCACAAGATCTTCAAAAAATGTCAGGGAACGGGGCATTCTTGAAATACTTAATGGGGAAGGGACAATCTTTTCAACAAATGATGTTGGGAAAACTGAATACCTACATGCAAAGAAATGAAGTTGGATCCTGACCTTATACTATATGTATAAAAATTAACTGAAAATAAAGACCTAAACATAGGGGAAAATTCTTTGAAGAAAACACAGATGGGCCTTGGCAATAATTTCCAGAATATGATATCAAAGCACAGGCAATAAAAGTTAATATAGATAAATCTGACTACATACATCAAAATGAAAAACTTCTGTGTATTAAAGGACACACACAATCAACAGACTGAAAAGGCAACCTATGGGAGAAAATATTTGCAAATCATGTAACTGAAAAAAGAGTAATATCCAGAATATATCAAGAACTCTTACAATCCAACAACAAAAATCAAACAACCCAATTTAAAAATAGACAAAAGACTTGAACTGACATTTCTGCAAAGGCACAAATGGCTAACAAGCATATAATCATTAGAAAATGCAAATTAAAACCACAATAAGATACCACATCACACCCATTAGCATGGCTACTACCAAAAAAAACAGAAAATAATGTGTTGATAAGGATGTGGATAAACTAGAATACTTGTGCACTGTTGGTGGGAACGGAAAATGGAGCAGCTGTATGAAAATCATTATGATGCTTCCTCAAAAAATTAAAAATGGAATTACCATATGATCCAGCAAATTCACTTATGGATATGTATCCAAAAGAATTGAAAGCAGGGTTTCAAAGACATATTTGGACACCGATGTTCAAAGCAGCATTAGTCACAATAGCCAAAAGGTGGAAGCAACCCAAGTGTCTGATTCTGTGATGGATGAATGGATAAGCAAAATGTGGTACATATGAGGGGACTTCAAGAAGTTCATGGAAAGTGCATATTATTAAAACACTATGGACAGATTTCAAAATTTTTGGCACCAAAATAAATTTATACTAACTTGTTATAACATATCTGAACAGGATCTAGTTTGAGGCATTAAGAAGGATAAGACATCAGTTTTAGAAAAGCCCCTATCAGACCAACATGAATCCTGCTAAAATTGAAGCAAAAAGAAACATCAAATTTGTGGTGAAGCTTAGTTGCAAGAATGGTGGGATCATTGATACTTTATGAAAAGTTTGCAGGAACAATGTCCCAAAGAACTAGCAGTTTACAAATAGCTAACTTGTTTTAGGAAGGGATGAGACAATGCTGAAGATGAAGCCCACTGAAACAGACCATCCACGTTAGTTTGCAAGGAAAAAATTAATCTTCTTTGTGCCTTAACTGAAGAGGATAGACAATTAACATCAGAAACAACAGCCAACACCACAGACATGGCAATCGGTTCAGCTTATACAATTCTGACCAAAAAATTAAAGTTGAGCAAACTTTCCACTTGATGGGTACCAAAACTGCTGCAACCAGATCAGCTGCAGACAAAAGTGGGGCTTTCATGGAAATGTTAAACAAGTGGGATCAAGATCTGGAAGCATTTCTTTGGAGAATTAAAATAGGAGATGGAACATGGCTTTGCCGGTATAATCCTGAAGACAAAGCATAATCGAAGCAACAGCTACCAAGAGGTGGAAGTGTCCAGTCAAAGCAGAGGCAGACTAGTAAAAACAAAGATTGGCAACGGTTCTTTGGGATACTTGAGGTGTTTCGTTTGTTGACTTTCTGGAGGGCTAAAGAACAATAACATCTGCTTATTATGAGAGTGTTTTAAGAAAGTTAGCCAAAGCTTTAGCAGAAAAACACCCAGGAAAGTGTCATAAGATAATCCTCCTTTACCACAACGCTCCCCTTCTCATTCCTCTTATCAAATGTTTTGATGGGAAATCATCAGGCATTCACCTTACAGTCCCGATTTGGCCATGTGTGCCTTCTTTTTGTTTCATAATCTTAAAAAAAGCTTTAAAGGTACCCGTTTTTCTTCAGTTAGTGATGTAAAAAAGACTGCACTGACATGTTTAAATTCCCAGGACTCTCAGTTCTTTATGGATGGACTAAATGGCTGGTATCACTGCTTACAAAAGTGTCTTGACTTTGATGGAGTTTATGTTCAAAAACAAAGTTCATATTTTTAATTTTTATCTTTTAATTCCATTTTCTACAAACTCTTCCATGCCCCCTCATACATACGATGAAAAATTATTCACCATAAAAAGGAAGAAAATTCTAACACATGCTATAACATGTGAACCTTGAAGACATTATACTAATTGAAATAAGCCAGTCACAAAAAGACAAATAAATACTGCATGATTCTGCCTATAGGAGGTACCCAGAATAGTCAATCATAGAGACAGAAACTAGAACGGCAGTTGGCAGGGCCTGGAGAAAGGGAAAATCGAGGATCTGCTGTTTAATGGGTATAGAGTTTCGGTTTTGCAAAAAGAGTTCTGGAGATTGATGGTATAACAGCACGACTGAACTTAACACTACTGAACCAAATACATAAAAATCATTAAGGTGGTGTATTTTATGTTATGTACATTTTACTACAAATTAAAAAAAAAAAAAGACTGTATACTATTCTAAGCTGTGAATGTATGAAAGATTATTTCACCAGTTTCCCACTGAAGAATGCTTTAAAATTCTAGTAGTAAATATTCTTGATTTAAATGGTATTGACTACAACAAAAATGAAAGATTATTAAAAAACTTACCATTGACAACATATTTTACAGGAATTTTGAGAAAATAGAAATACGTTGCAAATAAAACCCTTTATAACATTATAGGCAATCCCCTCTGTAATGGACTAAATTGTGAACTCTAAGCAAATTTAGTGCAGAAAATCTGACATAAAATAAATACGTTAGCCATAATTACTAAAAGTCAATCTTTATTATCTTGTTAGAATTCAGAGAGGCTTTTAAAGATATTTAAAATACATCAGGTCTCAGAAATAGCAGCTATCCAAAGTCTGAACTACTTTTTTGTCCTTTCCTTTTCAAATTGATTGTAAACAGTTATGTTCAAAGTTATTTCAAAGACATTAGTGTTAGACGTGTTAAATTATTGTTAGTTATTGCCATCGTGAAACAAATAAAACCAAAATTATCATTACATACTTAAGTGTTTGAGGTTAAAGAGAAAGCTTATATGTAAGTATATGAAAACTCTGAAAATAAACACCTTTTACCTTTTGCTGAAATTCTTCTTTAGTTTCTCCTATGTTTTCCACTATATGCAAATTCCTGGAAGTCTCCTCGGAAATTCTCAATTTTAGTGTGTTAATTGTTTCTTGGTGTTGTTTCAAAGATTCAAGAGCATTTCGTAATTGTTCTTGAGTATCTATATTCTTTGTCAGAGAAATATAAAACAATTTCCATTAGCATATGAAACAAGGTTATTTTATAGTTACTACTTGATCATAAATGATGGCTCTTATAATGTTTTTAGAGGCTCTGATTTTTCAAAGTTAAATCAATCAAAACCTTACCATGTTTACAGTATCCTGAATATCACCTTTGAGTTGGTCCCTCTCAATCTGAAGGCTCTCTTGGAGTTGTTTTAGGTCGTCTCTTTCTTGGGTTAAAATTCTTACTTCTTCTAAGGTTTGCTGAAGTTTCTCAGTAATCAGTGTTTTCTCCTTTTCTATAGTTTGCAACACAGAGCCTCTATTTTCTAATTGTTCCTTCAGCTGCTCCATCTCACTTAACCTTTCATGATCCTCAGATGTTTTCTGCTGAAGTTCTTGGGTCTTGCGAGAAAGCTTTAAAAAAAAAAAAGTAAATGTGACACAGTAAAAGCAGAGCAGTTTATGGTGCGGTTGGGCGTGTGCGCGCGCGCGCACACACACACACACACACACACCGCCCCCCCAAACCCAAGAAGACTAAATGTCATTTCTTTAGACAGCATCCAGTACCAACCTCAGTCTTCAAAGCATCCAAATGTACTCCAAAGTTTTGTGCTTCTTTAGAGAGATTTCCTATTTCCTGATTCATTCTCTCATTCTCCTCAAGGACCATCTTGTACTTTTGCTCAAATTCCATATGAAAGGTTTTGAAATTTTGAAATTCTTGATCAGTGCTTTTATAATTCGACTGGGCAGTTGTTAAGTCATCTTTAGTTTTCCCAATTTCTTCAAGTAAACCTTGAATTCTATTCTCCTTATGAACTACCTCAGAAAACAATTTGTTTTTTTCTGATGTTACTATGCAGAGCTCTTCAGATTTATCATGTATCTATGAAAAGAAATACAATTTAGCACAGTATAATTCATTGAAGCAATTTTCAGGAAAAAATTTCTCTGCTAAAAAAAAAGTAATTTAAATTAAAGAATTGACTGAGGAAAGGCAATACAGTATTCTTGTTGTCACATTTCTCTAACTTAGTCTGTTTACCTTCAATATTGTATTTTCTGATCTCTTTGGGTCTAGTAAGGATTGCATGGAGAACAGTCAGGAAAAACATTTAAGTAGGATGTGTCTTTATTTTCTTATCATCCTAAAGAGTTTTCTAACTTTATTGTGTGCCAGGTATTTTATGGTTTTTCTCAGAATTTGACTTATTTCTTTTCCCTGAAGGCTCTGAATGCAGCTCAGATGTCCCAAAACTTAATCCATGAATAATCTAAATGCTTAATTGTTTAAAATTATTACTTAAAAAGCATTATTTAAATAAATAATTTAAATACTTCATATCCAGTTTACAAATTGTTTAATCATTGTGAAAGATAAAGGTAGAGGGAGATGAGAAAAAGGAGAGATAAAGGCAAGACAAAGCGAAGAGGAGTAATATAGCGCAGTGGTTATGATGACAGGCGTAGGAGGCAGATCTCTGTGGCTCAATTAGTAGTTTGATAATCAGTTGTTGGGACTGAAAAGCAGCACCTACTTTCAAAGAATTTATAGGATGACTAAATAAAATAATGTTCCTGAGGTTCTTCACCTTGATGTTTGCCACATAGTAAGTACTTAAATTCTTGCCATTTTTATTTCCTTTAGCAAGGTGGAAAGAAAGAACAGGCATGGATTGACAGAAACATATTCACTAGCCTGTAAGATTTGTATTGGCCTCTAGAAGTGTATCAGTGCTGCCCCTTTACCTCATTATTCTCTCTTATTCAACAGTGATATGGCTACTACCAAGAAAAAAGAGGTAAAGACTAAGGGAAGGCAATTTGAGGACTAGAGTAATGGCTGTTGCATGGATCGTTATTAAGTACGCTTAAATACACTTTGAAAATAAGTATTTTTTCATCCAGTAGTGTAAGAACAAATTAAAAGATAAACTATATTCATTTTTCCTGCTAAGGAGTTAACTGTTTCAGTGTCTCTTGCTGCTAGTTTAAAATAAATGACATCAAAATATTTAAGGTACTATTAGAATGTTTTTTATTTCAAAACAAAGGTTAAGTGTTTCAAAATGTGTTTACCTCTTTCCTCAGCATTTCTACTTCAGGGGGTAAAGATTTCAATTCTGAGAGCAAATCAACTTCTTTCCGCAAAGTCTCATTTTCTTCAACTTTTCTTTTCAGTTCTTTTTGGAGATCAGCAACCTTTCTTTCCAGTTCCAAATTACAGAGCAATTCTAGGAAGTTTTGGTAAATTAAATAAAGAGCCAATGTTGGGAGACAGATAATTTGTTTTTAATAATTTTTGAATCACCTTTTTAAAGATCAGGCCCAGTGTATTTGAAAAATAATTTTTAAATCCTTATGATTTGAAGCCCATGGAAATCATTATACGTACTAACACCAATGATACCAATATCTTAAATACTGATAATCTTAAAACTTAATATTAAGTTATTTAAAAAATCAGAGTATAATGAACGTTTAATCATTGGAATATAGTTGTTAAATCACTCAGGGACATTTCTAGAGGAAGTAAGACTTGCAAAGAAATATTTGAAATTAAAAAATACCTTTTGGAACTTTTCCATCTATAAGGGAGGTGAGTTTTGTTATTTCATTAAAAGCAGATTGTAATTCTTTCTCCAGATCAATTTGCATTTTCTTTTTTGCCTCCAATTGTCTTTGATATAACTGAGTATCATTTTCCATTTGCTTGCATGTACTTGCAAGTTCTTTCTAGTGAGAGAAACGCTGCAAACTCACAAAAATGCACTGATCATTACAACTGCTTTATTATAAATATTACAAAAATTACTTACCATTTTCTCTTTCAGCTCCAGATTTTCACTTCTAAGAAAGGCTGATACTCTGTTGGCATCAAGAGCTACAGTTTCAGCATCAAACAGAGTCTGTTTCATCTGTTTAAGGTCTTCAGTGTTTTCCTGGACAGATGACAAAAGGGCCTCTGTGAAATATAATTTTCATAGAGTTGGAAAATACTTTAGGGAACATGTACATAGATGTTATTCCTAATTAAAAATATGCTAATCACCAATAAATGAAAAGAAATCACATTTTCCTTAAAAATATTTTTAAAAATTCCAGTCATATTTTTCCAAAATACAAAAGCAATGTATGAAGCACCATAATTTAGAAATCTGTTATTGTTTAATTAAAGGTTAACCCAATTGTTTCAACTATGCTGTTTAAGTTCTCTATGTATTTTTGAGTTATTCTCTCGAACACATGACAAGTGAGTAGTTAACAAATAAAATTAAGGATAGTAAGCCAGAAATTGAAAAGAAAAAGACAAACAATCCAATAGAAAAATATAGAAAAGATATGAACAGGCAACTCACGGAAGAGAAAATGCAAATGACAAATACATGAAAAAATCCACAACTTCATTTTTAGAGAGCAGTGGCATTTTAAAGTGACTTTAGCTTACATGAATTCAATAATATGTCATTGGCAATAAATTAATACATGAATGAATAAATGAATAATAAGAAAAAAACTGGGCGATTCTCCTTGCCACGCTGTCAATGGATACTCCAGAAACGTATGAAAGTGCCTTCCTACCCAGGCTCTCAGAATAGTGTGGTGTAAAATGGTGTGAATCCTTTTAAAGAGAAACATTCGTGACAAAGAGAAGGCAAAAAAAGAATGTAATAGAAGGTAACAAAAAGTACTCTGAAAAGCTCAAATGAAAACAAAAGAACAGAAACTAACATTTTAAGAGTCCCAGCTAGAAACTGTTGCCTTAAAAAGCGGTGTTAAAGACTAGAACCAAACTGACACATTCTTGAAGTAATCAGGCAGACTGAAAGCAAATTGAAAAGAGATTATCAATTTCACCACCAAATTCAGTGTTATTTAATGTTAATGTCAACTAAAATCTAGAGACATAAAATTCTGAATACTCGCCAAACTATTAAAATAGTTAAATTATGAGAATGCATTAATATCTGTTAATTAATAAAATGTATGAAGTCATGTTCCATTACTTATGTATTTTATAGCTTCAGTTACTTATCAATTCCAACATAAGCACTCATCTTAAGATCTTGATTATACACTTCTGCGTGAATTTGAATAAAACAATTGAAAAAAATGCAAAATTTTAAAAATTATTGCTTTGTAATGGAAGCTTGTCCCTAACTTCCTTACATTTCAACTCTTTATGAATGTTACCTTATCTGTAAAATGGCATTTAATTATACTAATAGTCATTTTCTCCTATGGTTACTGACAAATTAAATGAAATATATGTAAAATTGATTACATCAACACAATATAAGCATTTGCTATGATGGTATACTATAAATTCCAACATGATTACATAACAGAGTAAACCTGATTTTTACCGATGAGCAGGACAAATCCATTTTCATATTTTCTGACTTCTGAGAGTCTATGTATTGCTGTAGCTTCTTAATCTGGTCTTCCTTTTCTCTAAGCAGGTCAAATTTTGAACTTAGTTCATTCTAAAAGAATCAAAGGAGAGGGCAACAAAATTTAACATCCGATTGGAATTCTAAGGAATTAAAAATGAACGTGTATATATCAATTTAAATTCATAGTATAACTCAAAGTTATTAATATTTCAAAAATAATTCCTCTATTCTCTGAAATCACGTACAACTATATATGTTGCATGTTTTATAGTTCTAATTACTTATCAATAGAATTACCAACATGAGTGCTCACCTCAAGATCTTGATTATATACTTCTGCATGCTTAACTAAATTCTTTAAGTTGGAAATTTCATGAATTAGTTGCATCTGTAAGAGCACGTGAACAGGCAACAGAGCAAACCAATAGTTAATAAAGCAAAAAAAAAAAAAAAAACTACAAAAACTCACCAAAAAACAAAAACAAAAGACAGCATTCATTCCCTGCTTCAGAGTCACCCAACACAATTAGAAGGGACTTGAGAGATCATCTGCTCAAGCTACTATAACATAGCATCTCATTATTTAAAAATACAAGAAATAATCACCAAAACCCCATAAAACAAGCAAATAAGAAAAAAAATTTCAGCATGACCCCAATAGTTATCTGTTAATAAAGCCACAATAATGCCAATATCAAATTAGTATGCACCACTTCGAGGAGGTAGTAAAGTGGTAATCAAATTTTTAAAAAATACACTTTTAATAGATTTTTGTTTTCGGTAAGTTAAGCATAGAAACGTATTAATGCTATAAAGATGTTTTTCTCTTTCCATAAATTATCCATCTGGCTCTACACTGACATAATTTGTAATAAGTTTTGATTTGGAACCTAGGTTTGGACTAGGGTCATGTCTTGTAGTACCTTTATAATATTATTACTGTTCATCAAAGCTACAGAAGTGCAGGATTATCAACTATTACCTTGTTGATTTATTCTACAGGAAATATTGGAAAGATGATGTTACTGCTTTATATTGTTCAACTGTGTAAAAGTATAAAGGTAAAAGTATTTCCTTTCTATTAAAATATCTGTAGCATTAAACATTTGAGTAAAAAGAGTTTTGTGTTCAAAACAAGTATACCACAACTTACCAAGGACAAACATATTTTCCCTTAGAAGTATTTAATCTTCTCAATCAGATGAGCACTTACAGAGTGAAAGCAAATTCTAACAGTATGCAAGGGATTTAAGAAAATAGTGTCTTGTTTAAATAATATTTTCTGGATGTTTAATTCAGTCCTGGCTAGCTTTAGAGTTCAGTCTAGTAATAATGTTGAAATTCCTATTTTAGGTCAGTGCTGTCCAATAGCAAGATAATGTGAGTCACATATGTAAATTCAAAATTTTTTAGCAGGCACATTAAAAAAACATAAATGAAATATTTTATGTTCCTTTTCCCATACTGAAGTCAATTTAGACAGGTCCCCTTTTGAGTGCTTAATTGCCACATATGGTTAGCAGTTACCCTATTGTACAGCACAGTTTCAGACATTGTTCTAGTTATAATTTAAACTGGCTTCCATCTTTGACCTTTTCTGTCCTATTTCTACTGTCTGGATAAGAAAATCACATTTACCAATAAAGAAGAACCAAATAATCTTAACTTTTGAAAACATTTAGGAAATAACCATTTAGAAAGACAAACTCTTCCACTTCTCATTGGAAACAAGCACAGCATCTTAAATTTGGTTCTTATATACAGAAAATATTAACTTTCGTAAACATAAAAGTGTAATCTCCCAATGACATGTTGCTTAAGTTGCTGAGCAAAGAGAAAGTGTGTGAAAAACAAAAATGATTTAAACATATGATCGTATCAAGAGTAAACCCATTGCTATATAAGAAAATATTGCAGATTTCAACTATAATTTTCAGCAGATAAAATGAAATATTTAATTTAAATCTCTAAGTTTTGAAAATTATAAAATTAAATAAACCAGATTAAAATAGGTAAATGGTTAAGATTTTTCTTGTTCCTAAGCTTGATGACACTTGACCTTTTTTATTCTTCCCTCTAAAATTTACTATTTAAATATCCTATATTACTATATTCCCACTTGAAAATTACCCAGAGCTTTGATAATTTTTGACAAAACTTTTAGTAAAACGAGGGAAATGACCATGTGTCCTAATGTCATAATTTGACTTTTATTCCCTTTGGTTAAACTCTTCCCCAAAATGTAGGTTTTGGAACATATTTTACAGTTTATATGGACTTATATTTTTAGTAACATGGAATAGATACTGCAAGACTATTTTTGAACATAAGTCTTTATTACATAATCTTTTAGGTAACCTTAAATTTTGTGTCCATTTAAAAAAGAGGGGAGTAGGATTAATTTCCTCCTCGACTGGGGTTAAAGTGGAAGAAATGCGGGAATGTGAAACAGTCATAATATCCTGCAGTATTTTGTAATATCTCAGTGTGCTGACTCAATTCAATGAACTTCAGTTTTCATTATCAACTAGATAAATTAATGATGAGAAAAAAATTAGATAAATTGTTGCCATACTTATGCCCACAGTTTTATGTAATATCATTTTACCAATAAGAAATATGCAAAAATTAGATGAAACTTTGGAGTCAGAAGGGACCTTAGTGAGCACCCGGTCTCTCCCTCAAGGGTGGGAGAAATACAGGAAGCTACAAGAGATTCAGTGACTTGCTTGAGGCCTTGTCAATACTTCATGATGGGTTTGGATCCACAGTGAGTTTTTAAGAAGAAAAAGTAGGGCTTTAATCCTGGCAGCTTTGCTCTAGAGACCATGCTCTTAACCATGACACTAGACCACCTCCCTCAATAAAATCAAATTTTATTGATTGAAATCCAATGTTATTTTCATGACATTTTTCACTTTATTAATATGTACATTTTAAAACAAGTTAAATGAAACCCTGTGGAGAACTTACAGACCTTTACCTCTCTGAATATCATCTCTGTGACATGTAGGACTAATTTTAATTTATAGGAAGAATGGAAATAATAGCTTTGGCACAGAATGCTTTTTTCCTTTAAAAAGAAAAAGAGGGAGGAAAGCAAGCAATGATACTGAGGAAAGGGAGAATGTCCTTTTGGACTAACCATACAAAAATCTAAAAAGTAGCTGCAAATTAACTCATATTTTAACCATATCAAAGCACTGGCTCATATTTTGTGGGGTGTTGGTTCATGGATCACTTTGTAAGTCCGATAACAGGCATGGTTTCGTGTTTCAGAAAAATGAATGTGCATCTAAAAATTTTATAAAATAATTTCATAGTGTATGTGGACTCTAAGTTAAGGACACATTGCACTAAGAAGTCCCTTAAATCTTTTGGACAATTTGTAATTCTATAGTCTGATGGTTTCTGGATTAGGGTCTCTTAACATGTAGCCTAATATTAGTATTACATACTTAGAAAATGAGTCATGTTTTATTTCTAAAAGTTCCATCAAAATTATTTAGTATTAGGTATACTAATTTTCACAGTAATTCTCTTATATGGAGAAAGAAAAATAAAATATGCAAAATCAGCTTCTCCAGTTATTCTAATGTTTTAACTATTTAGGAATATACTAAGGAAAAGGAATCCATTAATATGCAACATCCATATATAAAACAGTCAGCTAGATATTAAAATTTATACTGGTCTCAGCAAGAAATGGCTATGCTCTAGGCAGCATTTATGGTATGCTCAATAAATTAAATATTGATAATATAGGAATTATAAGGAAACTATTTCCTGAAGATAAATCTGCCAAGAGGCAGATACAACAAACCCTCCCATAGATAATCTTAATTCTTTCTTCTCTTGTGTAAGCACAAGGGAAACAAATATGACTCAACTATTTTTAAAACGACATAAATTAATTAAATATTTCTTACATTCTCTAAACTGTGTGTACATCTGAAAAATGGTTAGACACTCAATATCTCAATCTTAGAAATAAATATCTTTAAGAGAATGCTTCTGAGTGGTATCAGGAAGATGGCAGAACAGGAGGTTACCCGTTTATATCCCCCCACGAAAATTCTGCACCCAAACAG